>APFE031441345.1:0-12053 GCA_000404065.3 Pinus taeda
AATAAATTTTAGATTCCATGGATTAGTTCTGTTTTGTGATTAAATTTCCTGTGAAATTATATTTTTAAGAGTATTGAGTTGATTTTGAAAATGGACAGCTTTCGTCTCAACACCAGCTATTGTTTGCATATCGTTGGGTTCAGTTTTATTAGTATGTATGATCATTATAGCTCTCTATTGAAAGGAGATCATCTAAAGTTAAAAGGAAAAGCAAAACTAATTTCTGCATGATTTAGCTGTGTTCTGCATTCTGCCTAGAGTAGAACATATGGTCAGCTGAATATAAAACTAGAGATTGCTCATTCTTGAGTAAAGAGGGATGATGTATTTGAAATTCCTTATAAACGTCAGATCAAATCTCTGGTATTAATTGATGTATTTGGGTAATTCCTTTGAATTCCTTTCCTCGTTGATGATTTCGGTATTACTTTGGGAAGATATCTTTACTAGGCCCATCCATTTCCTGCAAATGTTTATCAAAGTTATATTGATGTTTTGGAGGCATTTCTTTTCTACTATAATGTAGGAAATGTTGATTGGGTCCGCACGAAGGGGAGCTTCAATTGTTTACTGTTGATCTACCTTAAAATTTATTTTGAGTTCCCAAACCTTAAAATAAGGAGGCATCATAATAATATAAACAAAACCATATGGAAAACCATGATAACTCCTATAATGGTTTTAAATGGGTAATATCACTAAGTATAAAACCTAAAGCAGCAATGATTACCTGTATTTTAGGTCAAAACTTCAAATAATATCATATTCTCGACAGCGTATATGATATCACTTTAATTATAGTCCAATAACTATAAATAAGAGATCGATAAATGGCTTCTCTCTTGTGTCTTTCCCTAAATGGAATGGGAAGGAAAACTAGAATTCTCAGTGGATTCCCAACCGTCTTAAAATAAGAATGAAATCATAATTATATAAGCAAAATCATATCATGAGGAATCATATATTTTTTGTATATGGGTATATAACAAAGCATAGAACCCAAAGCAAAGCAGCAAGGGTTACCCATATTTTACGCCAAATTCCGAATAATATCATATTATCGACAACATTCATGATATAATTATAACCTAATTACTATAAATAAAAGGTACATAGATGGCTTTTCTGCTGTGTATTTCCCTGTAGGGAGTCATAAGGAAAACCATGAGGAATCATATAAAACCCACAGACATGACATTATTATATTTCATGTCAAACTCCAAATATGTCTAACAAAATTGATATGGATAACTATACCATTTAGTATTTAGTAATGAAAAACCTTAGAACTTTTTTATTACGTGCTAAAACTTTTTTCTCTCACAGAAATAAAAACGTATACCACTTGTTGTCCAAAACAGTACGTAATGTATTTTGAATAGTTGTCATCAAACCAGACTATTGTTTAGTTTTTCCTATGCCTCCATTTTAGTAATTTAATTTTGGTGAGATTAAATATTTACTAACTTAAATTGTATATATAATAAAATATATTTAATTTTTTCGATACCTGAAACTTGAATAGCAAGCAACTTAAATTTAAGATTTTTCAAAAGTTTAATTAAATTGTAAATAAAAATAATCAAAACATTTACCAAAAAAATAGCTAATTAAACTCCTGCTTCAATATATATATATAAATGAGAGGCATTTTCTGAAAATATGGATCTGATATTTCATATCATATGTTAAAAATCAAGCGATTTAGTAAATTGATTATGGTATCGGATTCGCGTGCACATATTAAATTAGCAGCTTCAACATATTAAATTAATTTAATTTCGAATCAGTCAGGTCTTTATCTCAAGTTTCAGTGAAACGCAAAAAGAAAAGGGCAATTCCTATTAATGGAAAACTATGAAAAATCCTTGGTATTATTGCAATCATAATGGAAAACTATGAAAAATCCTGGGTATTATTGTAATCATAATGGAAAACTATGAAAAATCCTTGGTATTTGAATGGTAGAGAATTAATTTGTGGTTTTAAAGATTGATACGCAGGTCAAACCCGCAACCGATGAATGGTCCGTCATGATTAGCGGATTCTCCAACGATCGGGTTCAAAGCTTGTTCTCCAGAGATTGAGGTCGAATACAAAATATATGTGTAGTTTATAAATGCGTTGTTCGAACTACGGTCAAGATTTGAGTAGTGCTAACCTTGCAAACCACTGCTCTCGATAACCAGTGGCTAGGTGCTCCAGGTCCGTGGCCTCCGTTCGCCGAATTGAACTGCAGATTCTCCTGTTTGCCGAATTGAACTGGCCATACTGTTCTCTCTGTAGATAATTGAAGGCCGGAGGAGGTTGGTGAGCTCTCCCGTCCGGCATTAATCCTGGTCTGAACGGAGGCCACGCGCTATGGATTCAGCGGATCTGCCGTGGACCATTCATCGGCGCCATACTTCATTTGCGATGTGACCGGAACTGCAAGGTGGCGGCGGGCAGGGTCGCCGGGAGGAATTCGCTGGGCAGCCGGAAAGGTAAATTCCCTGCTGTCGCCGGGGTCTGACAGAGGTACCTCCATAGCATTAACTTTGCTATGGAGGTGGAAATAGGAATTGCCATTCATCGGCGCCATACTTCATTTGCGATGTGACCGGAACTGCAAAGTGGCGGTGGGCAGGGTCGCCGGGAGGAATTCGTTGGGCAGCCGGAAAGGTAAATTCCATGCTGTCGCCGGGCTCCTATTTCCACCTCCATAGCAAAGTTAATGCTATGGAGGTACCTCTGTCAGAGCCCGGCGACAGCAGGGAATTTACCTTTCCGGCTGCCCAACGAATTCCTCCCAGCGACCCTGCCCGCCGCCACCTTGCAAATCCGGTCACATCGCAAATGAAGTATGGCGCCAATGAATGGTCCGTGGCAGATCCGCCGAATCCATAGCACGTGGCCTCCGTTCAGACCAGGATTAATGCCGGACGGGAGAGCTCACCAACCTCCTCCGGCCTTCAATTATCTGCAGAGAGAACAGTATGGCCAGTTCAATTCGGCGAACAAGAAAACCTGCAGTTCAATTCGGTGAACGGAGGCCACAGACCTGGAGCACCTGGCCACTGGTTATCGAGAGCAGCGGTTTGCAAGGTTAGCACTGCTCAAATCTTGACTGTAGTTCGAACAACGCATTTATAAACTACACATATATTTTGTATTCGACCTCAATCTCTGGAGAACAAGCTTTGAACCCGATCGTTGGAGAATCCGCTGATCATGACGGACCATTCATCGGTTGCGGGTCTGACCTGCGTATCAATCTTTAAAACCACAAATTAATTCGGATTTTTCATAGTTTTCCATTATGATTGCAATAATACCAAGGATTTTTCATAGTTTTCCATTATGATTGCAATAATACCAAGGATTTTTCATAGTTTTCCATTAATAGGAATTGCCCTTTTCTTTTTGAGTTGCACTGAAACTTGAGATAAAGACCTGACTGATTCGAAATTAAATTAATTTAATATGTTGAAGCTGCTAATTTAATATGTGCACGCAAATCCGATACCATAATCAATTTACTAAATCGCTTGATTTTTAACATATGATATGAAATATCAGATCCATATTTTCAGAAAATGCCTCTCATTTATATATATATATTGAAGCAGGAGTTTAATTAGCTATTTTTTTGGTAAATGTTTTGATTATTTTTATTTACAATTTAATTAAACTTTTGAAAAATCTTAAATTTAAGTTGCTTGCTATTCAAGTTTCAGGTATCGAAAAAATTAAATATATTTTATTATATATACAATTTAAGTTAGTAAATATTTAATCTCACCAAAATTAAATTACTAAAATGGAGGCATAGGAAAAACTAAACAATAGTCTGGTTTGATGACAACTATTCAAAATACATTACGTACTGTTTTGGACAACAAGTGGTATACGTTTTTATTTCTGTGAGAGAAAAAAGTTTTAGCACGTAATAAAAAAGTTCTAAGGTTTTTCATTACTAAATACTAAATGGTATAGTTATCCATATCAATTTTGTTAGACATATTTGGAGTTTGACATGAAATATAATAATGTCATGTCTGTGGGTTTTATATGATTCCTCATGGTTTTCCTTATGACTCCCTACAGGGAAACACAGCAGAAAAGCCATCTATGTACCTTTTATTTATAGTAATTAGGTTATAATTATATCATGAATGTTGTCGATAATATGATATTATTCGGAATTTGGCGTAAAATATGGGTAACCCTTGCTGCTTTGCTTTGGGTTCTATGCTTTGTTATATACCCATAAACAAAAAATATATGATTCCTCATGATATGATTTTGCTTATATAATTATGATTTCATTCTTATTTTAAAACAGTTGGGAATCCACTGAGAATTCATGGGTTTCCTTCCCATTCCATTTAGGGAAAGACACAAGAGAGAAGCCATCTATCGATCTCTTATTTATAGTTATTGGACTATAATTAAAGTGATATCATATATGCTATCGAGAATATGATATTATTTGAAGTTTTGACCTAAAATACAGGTAATCATTGCTGCTTTAGGTTTTATACTTAGTGATATTACCCATTTAAAACCATTATAGGAGTTATCATGGTTTTCCATATGGTTTTGTTTATATTATTATGATGCCTCCTTATTTTAAGGTTTGGGAACTCAAAATAAATTTTAAGGTAGATCAACAGTAAACAATTGAAGCTCCCCTTCGTGCGGACCCAATCAACATTTCCTACATTATAGTAGAAAAGAAATGCCTCCAAAACATCAATATAACTTTGATAAACATTTGCAGGAAATGGATGGGCCTAGTAAAGATATCTTCCCAAAGTAATAACGAAATCATCAACGAGGAAAGGAATTCAAAGGAATTACCCAAACACATCAATTAATACCAGAGATTTGATCTGACGTTTATAAGGAATTTCAAATACATCATCCCTCTTTACTCAAGAATGAGCAATCTCTAGTTTTATATTCAGCTGACCATATGTTCTACTCTAGGCAGAATGCAGAACACAGCTAAATCATGCAGAAATTATTTTTGCTTTGCCTTTTAACTTTAGATGATCTCCTTTCAATAGAGAGCTATAATGATCATACATACTAATAAAACTGAACCCAACGAGATGCAAACAATAGCTGGTGTTGAGACGGAAGCTGTCCATTTTCAAAATCAACTCAATACTCTTAAAAATATAATTTCACAGGAAATTTAATCACAAAACAGAACTAATCCATGGAATCTAAAATTTATTTCTGTTTTCACCTTTCGATTGTCTGGAGTATATCCCACAAAGATCTAAACATGTTATTATTATAGTGAATTTTGGATTTGGGTAAAAATCTCAAAAAATTTATTTTTGTAAATACAATGTTTGAATTATATTTTTAGAATAGAAATAAATTTAACACTGTCAAAAATTTGCAGTACACATAATTTTTATTTAGATTTACTAAAATCCTTGCAATTTTTTTCTTTCAAGAAATTCCAAAGAAAAAAACATAATCGTTAAACTAAAATCAGACTAAAATCAGTTGATGAAAGCACTTACAGACTTTGTCCTTGCCGGATGTGCAACAGTGACCACAAAAAAATAGATATGAATATTGATTTTTATTTTAATGTGTTTTTATGACGTTTTTAACAACATTGTTGTTTACATATTCATTTATAAGGAAGTAAGAAAATGGAGGAAATTAGACATGAATGGGAGGTAACTATCAAAGGCACCAAGCAAGTGTTCACTTGTCTTGTTGGTGGCTGTGCAGGGAATTTGAGTCAATCTAAGCTATCTGCCCTTAATCATCATCGCGCTACCACCCACAATCTCCCACCAACTCCTCCACGCCAAAGAGGTCGAGCAAGAGATGCAAATGCTACATGGGCGGTCAAATCAACAAGTGCAGTTAAAAGGAAAAATGCCAAAATACAATATGACTTAGATGCAAGGCTATGTCGTGCACGACAACAAGCATATAAAAGATTTGTCAATGAAGAAATTCTTTCAGCTGTAAGTATTTATTAGTATTTATTTGTATATGATTTTTTATTAATATTGTCAATGAAGAAATTCTTTCAGCTGTAAGTATTTATTAGTATTTATCTGTATATGTTTTCTATTAATATTAATTTATTGTTGTGGACTAAATTCATTGAAACTTGTTTTCACAGTCAGTTGCTACATTTGATCAGCTTAATGACACTTCAAAGCAAAGGATTTGTGAAAAAATTCAACGTTGGGATCAGAGTCTACCTCGTAGACGCATGCAGACAATGAAGCGCATAGATATTGCTATAAAAGAGAAAGCAAGCACTGAGGTTCCTGATGATGTGGGGGAAGAAGGATCAGATGGGCACAGCCATATATTAAACTTTGATGAAACCAATCAGGACAATGACAACACAGTTGAGTCCATTTTTTTGCATATATTAATTTTTTAGACATTTTAACATTAAATAATATTTATATTTATTATAATTGTATACTAATTTCTCATTGTTATTGATATGCATAGCCTAATCAACAAAATTCCCCAAATTCATGCCACCAACCATTGCGACGCTCACCTAGATTTCAAGGTTTTCAAGGGGTTACTGGGCCAGTAAGTTTTTAATCCATATAACCTATTCCACCGAAAATATTAATATATAAATTGTTATGTTTTACCATAATGATGCGATGAGAAATGGATGTTCTGTATTATATATCCTTATCTTTGATTTTTTTTTATTATGTGCGTGTGTGTTATTTCTTATTTATGGTGCAGGTGTTCCCTTTGAACCATCACAATCAATGAAAACCCCTTGTAGAAGCCTTAAGAAGAATGGAAATGAAATGGTTCAAATGCTACAACCATCTTCATGTCCAATGTCACAATGCAAGGTAAGACTATATTTATTTATACTCTTATAATTTTATCATATTTTTACATTTAATTCTTTTTTATTCACATACTTATATCTATGTATAATCTAATGTTCAGAGTAATGAATATACATCTCCTAAAACACCTTTGCACATGTATGATGGTGGACATGATACTCAGCAAAAATCACATTCTCCTCAACCATTGCGGCATTCACCTAGACTTCAAGATAAATTATGAGAGGTAAGTTATATACTACATATCTTAGCTCATAATAACATTGACGTATTTTTTTATGACTAGTTAATGCATTTTCTTTTCATATTCCTTACATGTTCACCATATTCTCATTATATCTATATAGATTTTGATATTTATTGATAGCTAGTCAATGAAATGTCTTTTCATATTCGTTACATGGTCAGCATATTTTCATTATATCTATGTGGATTTTGATATTTATTGATAATGTTTTAATTTCCACAGAAAACAAAAAAGATAAATGTTGATGCTATGGTTAAAAGGACCAAAATCACGACAAAGGACTTGAAAGCACGTGAATTCAAGTCACGCAAACAATACATAGAGCATATATGCTCAACTAGCATTGCTCTCACTAAACCCACTAGGTTTGCTACTTTGAAGGCTAAACATTCCAGCAAGTTTAAATGACTTAGGCTACAATAATATAACTTTAGCCATTGTTTTATCTATAAAGGGGCTACAAGGACAGTTTCAATATATGTAATCTCTGTATTTTTTAGACTTTTTAATACATCATTTCTTTTTCCAAAAATTGTTTCCAGGTGCTAAGTATGTCTTTAAAATGCCAACATCTAATTTTAGTTACAACTTTAATGTACTAAAAAAAACCATTAATAAAATAATGAAAAGTATCTCTACGTTATTGTTATTTTCTCCTTGCATTTAATAGAACTACTTCAACCAAAAGAAAAAACAAAAAACAAAACCTAAAGTTTAGAGGATCATTAGTTGTGGGTTTGTTATCGAGGTAGGATTCTCCTTAAAACAAATAGTATCAATATCCCAAGGTTATAATGCGAGTTTTGTTCCAAAAATATCTCTTATCTTGGCCATAAAAACAAACAATATCAATGTCCAAGGTTATAACGGAAGTTTTGTTCCAAATAATCTTAATCTTAGCATCATTACATCATCATTACAAATAAATTCAATTATTTAGAATTCATAATATTTGATAAGACTAAAACTATCCCCTAACTCACTTATAAATAATGATTAATTACGTTAAATATTAATTCTTTCCAAAAACTAAAATATAAGAATTACAATTAAAAGATGTTGTTATTAGTTGAGATATAGTTCCTACTTTAAATTTATTTTTAAATAATAAAGTGAAGGTATAAAAGTTATAATTTTTTTATAAAAAGTTTATTTAGAAATTTTGTATATTATTTATTTTTAATTAATAAAATATTTTTATAGAAAGTTTATTTAATTTTTTGTAAATTATATTTAAGCCATGGGTTGGAAAAAATATAATAAATACTTTTTGATTAATATAAAAATTAATATTTAAAATATTAATATTTAATAAATCTTATTTTATTATAAAACTAAACAAGTTTTTTTTGTTATTAAAATTATGGATATGATTATGTATATTATATATATGGATAAGTATTATGAAAGTAAGAGGTTTCTTAAAATTATTTTTCACTTTATTCAAAGTCACTTTTTGCTCAAGCTAAAATGACATAATATTTAATGAAAGTTTTGTCGTGATAAAGAAATATGAGGAAGAATAAAACTAAGATATTATAATGATGAGATGAACTCGAATTTATAAAATCAAAAGTCATTCCTTGTCTTAATTAGTGTGAAGAACTCGAATTTTACAAGAAAATTCTTCCAAGAGAATAAATGATGATTTAATCACAAAAGTTAATTCCACTTTAGAATAGAATACCAAAATCAAGGAAAGAGGGAAGAACCCTACAAGTGTATAACCCTTATAAGCCCCACAGACTCGTCGGAGTCCCTCCCTAGGCCCTAAGAAAAAGAGATAATTATAACTTGTGGAGAGAGTAATGAATGATGCTCTAATGGAGATGATGGTGAAGAACCACCCCATCATGGTAGTTTGGATAAATCCCATACAATGGTTACCTCATCAAGAAGTAATATAAGTTCTAGTAAGAAATAGTCAAAACAAGCAGAAGGGCTCACCGACATGAAAGTAAATATTATTGTAGTCCTCGATTGGGTAGCACTATGTCTAGTAGAAATTCAAAGAATAGTAGAATAATTAACTATATAGGAGCCAACCATTTTTGAAGAACAATTATTACTATGCATAATACTCATTATGATAAGGCTAGTATGAAGTTACAAATTGAGAAGGTGCATATTAGGAACAAGAAGGTGACAAAGAAATGAAAGTCGAAAGTAGATGTCTTAGGAGTTGGACCTACTAGACTTCTTAAATTACATATGGCTAAAAGGGACACGCTTACACATTTTGACATAGTGCAAGAAATTGAGAACATGTGATTAAAGAGGAAGATCAATGAACTTGAAGAAGCTCTCAGCCATAGACCTTCATTTATGCACCCTTTAGCTATCCCAAACCTAGAACTTGTACCAACAGTCACGCTTAATACACTAAATAGAATTATGAATGCAATAAAACCATTGAATGGAATTAGGACTTAAGTCATAGACAATATCAATATGTGACTAATAGTTACTGAACACGCATGGGAGCTATTTCTAAATTTAAGAAAGCTCTCTCAAAGATTTCTTCCTTTACAAATTATTTGCTAAAGGACTTGGAACATGATTAACACTTCGCTCATAGTGATTTAATGATATTTATTACTAGAATTTCTACCCTTAATGACTTTCAAAAAACCCAACAAGGGATTTCAAATGGGGAGCAAATAAAATAGATAAAGGCAAGATTAAATGCTAGAATCAAAATGTTAAAGGATGCTATTTTTGAGTGTACAAAGATTAATGACTAACGAAGCAATAGTTTCTTTAAATGTATTAAAGTTGTTGAAGATATTCAAGGGTCAAGAATGATTAGAGACTCCATGTTAGTTCCAAAAGATGTGCTACAAGAATTGGAAGTTATTAAGACATTATGGGGTAATGAGTTTGACAACTTAACAAATTCTTTGAAGGAAGAAATAAAAAAATGGTTAGTTACATATAATAATGAGAATGAAGACCAACTATCAGTCATCAATCAATTATGTTCAAATACAAAAGAAACATATGAGCATACTTTTGCATTAGATGTAAGACACGACATAATCGTCCTTCCTATGGATTATATTAAAGAATGGCTTAGAAAATATTTAAATGAAATTGTTAATCCTGAATAACTTCCCCATTGGTTAGATTAACAAATATGCAAAGACTAATGTATACTCCAACATTTGATGCTATAAGGGATAGATAATTCATTAAGACGGTCATCCTTCTGCAATTTTGCGAGTATTCTATATTTTATTTGAAGCAATTCCCATTTATTTCTCCCTAGTCTTAAATCATCCAACTTTGTAAAGTTTGTTATACATTTGTAATTCTATCTGCATTCCTTTTGCTTTCTTCTAGCTTAATATATACCATTTATTGTTCCTCAAGAGTCCCATTCGAGTTCCATTCTAGTCCCTTAAGGATGAATGCATTCAAATTACATTTAAGTATTAGGAATTTTGTAGAGTACTTTACACACTTGCTCTATTTGAACTTAAAGTTTGTAATATCTTTTTGACTCTTATAAAGAGCTATTTCCAAGAGCGCATGGAATTTGTGGTTTCGTATACTTTTAATTAAGCATTGAAATCTCATGAATGTTCTCCTATGATTGTTTATGATATTGAATGAAATCATTTTAGAGCTCTTTAAAATATGTGGACCATTTCTTTATTTTTTGTCTATGTATTTGTTTCAAATGTGTCTCCCTCATGATATGTGAATGGATATGTGCCATGGAATGACTTAATTAGATAGTATTACTTCTTTTTGTTTTTATTTATTTTCTTTAAAATCACATGGTCCACTCAAAGGTGAATATGTTGAATGTTTAATTCCACATTTTTGAGTTAATCAGAAAATGTGTGTGTGAAAGAGGAGTATCACCTCTATAAAAACACCATAGAATATATAAAAGTCCCTAGGATGTTGACATTTATCGTTGACGGGAAACGAGATCAACAACATTGTGTCTTTTGATATGAGGCTTATAGGTATTCTTCAAACAAGTTTTCATAATTTTGTGAAAGAGCCAAATCCTAGTGAGTTGCCCAATAAGTCTACGATCAACAAGGGCCAAGATTTTGTATCTTCACATGGTAGGATATAGCATGGCTTCTAGAATTTTCTCAATTCTCTTCACAAATATGTTTAGTTGATATTTGGAAATCTTAGTGTAGGTAGTAACCATGGTTTCAAAAGCTAGACCTTTAGCATTGAGAATGGATTGCAACCCTACTTTGAAGGGGGTATCCATTACACTTAGAAGAAAGTTTTTCAATTGGCATTAAGGTTTCTCAAAGCACCCATAAATAATTACTAATTATTACTATGTATTAACATTTCTTAATGTGCAATTTCTTTATTTTTTGTCCATATATTAGTTTCAAATGTGTCTCCCTCATGATATGTGAATGGATATGTGCCATGGAATGACTTAATTAGATAGTATTTACTTCTTTTTGCATTTATTTATTTTCTTTAAAATCACATGGTCCACTCAAAGGTGAATATGTTGAATGTTTAATTCCACATTTTTGAGTTAATCAGAAAATGTGAGTGTGTGAAAGAGGAGTATCACCTCTATAAAAAAACCATAGAATATATAAAAGTCCCTAGGATGTTGACATTTATCGTTGACGGGAAACGAGATCAACAACATTGTGTCTTTTGATATGAGGCTTATAGGTATTCTTCAAACAAGTTTTCATAATTTTGTGAAAGAGCCAAATCCTAGTGAGTTGCCCAATAAGTCTATGATCAACAAGGGCCAAGATTTTGTATCTTCACATGTTAGGATATAGCATGGCTTCTAGAATTTTCTCAATTCTCTTCACAAATATGTTTAGTTGATATTTGGAAATCTTAGTGTAGGTCGTAACCCGCCCGAACGATCTTGCATGTGCGCCTGAACGACCGAAACGAACCGACAAGGGAGACCCGGGCAAACGAGCTGCACGAACGTGCAC
>APFE031441355.1:0-40740 GCA_000404065.3 Pinus taeda
TTAGTGGTTTAGGCTTAAAGTGATCACATTGCGGAGACCCCAGCGGTTAGGGCTAGTGGTCAGGGGACAACGGTCGGTGGGGCGGTTAAGCCGATGGTCACGCCAGCTGCATTCACATGGGGGGCGGTTAAGTCCACCTAACCCACAATCCGCATGGCATTAAAACCTAAATATATGCGCCACCATTAATGGTTAAGAACTGTGGGTGTGGTGCAATGGTAACGACTCTTGTTGTGTGTTGGGAGGTTGGCTGTTCAACCCCAGCTACCTCCACCTGGTCGATACAACCATTTTAGTGGCCTC
Organism: Pinus taeda; assembly: GCA_000404065.3. Taxonomy (NCBI): domain Eukaryota; kingdom Viridiplantae; phylum Streptophyta; class Pinopsida; order Pinales; family Pinaceae; genus Pinus; species Pinus taeda. The sequence continues at coordinate 304 of APFE031441355.1, forward strand.
CCAGGATGCCACGTGGCAGCCTCCGGCTAGATCACGTGTCAGCCCGTGGATGGCCACCACAAAAACACGTGAACCACACAATACTTGCCACTTGGACCACTAACAAGGTGCCAGTTGACGCCACCCAATTCGTCAAGGGAATGCTTTAACCAAGTCAAACTGCCATCTCACCTACCCAATTAGTGCCACGTCAGCAGTACAGAAGGCTAACTGGGCTTGTCCTTTTTTTTTTTAAATTCACCTGTTTGGCAAAACAATCAAAATGCAATATCTTAATCATATGATATCCGTTTTCAGCAAAACAAGTTGCACCAGAATCATAATGACGAGTTCTACGCATTCGTTCAGGTTCCACACCATTTTGACAACTTTGAATTTTTGGCAAATTTTGAGCTCCTAATCATCCAAGCGTATTGATATCAGGTACTACTTTATCCGGGATATGGTACAACGGGGAGCAATAAGGCTCCATCACATCAAGATGAATGAGAAAGTTGCAGACATTCTCACGAAGCCTTTGGGGAAGGTCAAATTCTTAACCTTCCGAGAGAGACTTGGAGTCGTGGAAAGACACTCCTATGAGGATCCTGTATGAATTAGAAACTGAGCTCTGGGAGCTGTTGGGGGAGTGGGGTACTTCTTGGAGCTATGAGCGACCATAGGGTGAGTGGTTCACCTTCCCATAGTGGTACGCTAGATACAGGGTGAGTGGTTCACCTTCCCTTAGTGGTGTGCTAGATTTAGGGTGAGTGGTTCACCTTCCCCTGTGATACCCCATGATGGTTGACATGTGTATAGGGTGAGTTTTTCACCTTCCCCTACGATTGCAGACACCTGTATGTAGGGTGAGTGGTTCACCTTCTCCTATAACATATGAGCAGGATGAGTGGTTCACCTTCTCCTATAGCATATGAGCAAGATGAGTGGTTCACCTTCTCTTGCCGATGCCCCAGCACACATCCTACCCATGGAGTCCGAGACTCATGGGAAGTACTTGTCATTTGGCTAATGAGTTGGGAAAAGTGGTTAGGGACCATAGCACTACCGATAGACGCATTTTGTACTGCCATACTCCCTATGACTAGGATGCATGTTGTTCAACAACTTGATCTGGGATCATGGATTGACTTTTGTCAATGGAGAGTGGTAAGGTCTTCCGACCCACTCTCAATCACTTCTTCTTCATTATTACTTCATGGTTCAACAGAGTAGAGCAGTGATAAAAGAGATAGTACATGATGACAGGATGGTACGATGACGACAGATGGATTGGCAGGTGGAATTCTCCCTAGTTGAGAGGGAGTGTTAAAATTGGAAACTAGGGTCAAATTCCACCTTGTGACAACTCATATGATGGATATGATTATTATGTTGGCCCCATCAAAGTGCTCTAATTCTTGGATAAATTGTAAACAAGACTGCATGGAAATGTTTGCATGAAACTCTTGATTTAGTTCCAATTGCAGTGTGGCATCAAAACATAAGGAGAGTTGGGTGTCATAAGTCAGCCATAATTAGACTGATAGAGAGATTCTATTATCTGCTGAAAGGGGTTTTGCTCATTGATGGCAAAGATATCAAGAGCTTGAATTTGAGGTCTCTAAGACAACACAAAGCTCTTGTAGGGTAGGAGTCAACTCCATTTGCAGATAGCATCAAAGATTCCAAAATTTCATAGTCTCCTAGCATTCTTGACATTCTACAGGATTCTAGTTTGATAACAACAATAATTAGAGTGGTTGATGGACCCATGGACTTAATAGTGAGTAGTGAATTCAGAGGCCATGGAACTAGATTAGTTGTCAATGAATGGAGACGAGCCTCTCAAAGATTTGATTCCAGCCAAGAAGTGCAGGACACATTAGACTATTAGAGGAAGTATTCTTCTTATAGCAATAATTCAGAAAATAGATCAGTTGGCAAATTGATACTAGTGACACATGTTGGATACTTAGGAGAAGGAATTGGTATTTTTTTCTAACACTGTTGCCAATTATCATGGATTTCACTTATAGGATTGTATGCTAAACGTGAAGGAAGCTCTGATCATATCGGGCCATAGAGCCTATTAGCATCAATTACCAATGTTGTGAGACATGGGTTATCCAATTCCTCAGGAAAATAGCTTGAAACTGGTTTTTGGATAACCTGGAAGAGGGCCTAGACTATGCACTAAATGAAAAATATGGTACCTAAACAAGAAGATTAGCTTCAACAATAAAACTTAGAATTGACTGTAGAACTAAGAAATCATCCGGGAGTAGCAAAGACACTAAATTGAATGAAAAATATAGTAACTACAATTTACAATTGGCAATTGTAGCTGGAATCCACCCATTTAATCCATGACTTATATAGTCATTAGATACAAAAGGTGGTGCAAATGGTTCATGCTCTCTACAAATGATCCTTCAAGGTTCTTATTTAGAGGTCAAGTTTCATCGGGAAATTAAGGTTTCCAATTTTTACTAGTATTTCATCATTGAATAAGTTTGATCCTCTCCATTCCCAATTCTTTTTGGCAATAATTTTGATTGTGCATTATCAGTCATATCCAAAGTGATTAAATTGGTAAGATGGGAAAGTTCTGCATGGAAAAATTCAGAGAAGAAAGTTGCACTAGCATCCAGATATTATCAATTTTAACAAATTCCCCAACTAGGGAAGACTGTTACCAGAAATTGTAGCGGAATTGACATCAAGGTACTTTAAATTTTCAGGATTTTTGAGCTTAAAACGAATGCCACTAGATAATGAGTTACCACTTAAAAATAATTTTGACATGTTATCAAGATGGTCTACCTGCAAAGGTAGACTTCCAGTGAAACAATCTTCATTCAACACTAAAGTTGTTACACTTTTGGGAGACATTGGGGGCAGCACACTATAGAGATCACTACTTTTCAAGTCGAGATGTTAAAATTTCTAGACACCCCAGAGCTGTGAAGAAAATTCTCTTCATGCTTGACATCATGTGGACACAAAATATTATAATTCAACCTATGTCTCATCACCTACAAAACATGAAAGTATTATCTAGTCTCAGTTCTGAAATTCATTGCACTATTCTAATGGCATACGAAGATGACAACAAATAGCATGGGAACTCAGGACCAGTTGACTTTGCCAATGTGTTGGACGCGTCCCAGCCTTTTGAAGAGACTGTAATTATTAATCTTCGCCCTCTTGATGATGCTTCTAGCTTATAAGTATGTATAACATTCCAATAAATCACATGGATGGATCTCGGTGAAGTTGGTAACTGCTTCAAACTGTTAGTTATATCAATATGTGAGGGTGCTGGAGATATGTCTTTGGGCTTGAACACCGTTGAGGTACAAGAGAGACTTGAGGTTCATATGAACAAATTGATGAAAATTATCGATAGAGGGCAATGTAGAACCTTTGTTGATAAGGGACGTTATAATTGTTCGAATACATTTTCCAAAGCAGTGAAGAAAGTGGAAGTGATTAACCATCATCTCCATGATGGAGATCTTGTTTTAATTAACCATCCTCCAAATTTTGATCGGGAGTATGCATCCATGTTTTTCTCCCCAATCTTGAAATTCTAAAGCTGTGTTTGCCCCACTGTTATGTGTGGATCTACAAAGAATTAGTCCTCAATGTGGAGAACCAATCATAACATTGAGTGTTGATATTTCACTTGCTTCCACGCTTCTATTTGGCAAACCCCACTGAATCAGAAATCAATGTAGACTTTTGGAACCTTTGTTGAACCAACAATAATTAAAGTACAGAGTGGAGGATCATTTTGAACAATTAAACAACTTCTTTCATAAGCAATTGCAGAATTATCTTATTGGACTTTTCAATGCAATTTTTAAATGCACAGGCCCAAAAGCAGTAGTGAAGTGCATGAATTCAGTTGCACAATTTCTGATTGAAATTTCTATCCTTGGATGATTTTAGTGCAAGCATGGATGCTTTTGTTCTTGCTCATTGCGTTTCCTAAGAAACATATATATGGAAGAACTAAGAAATGAGTTAGCATATGGGAGGAGGAAGATATGATACTATAGTAGATCAGTTGCATCCATGTGGGTGAAAACAAAGCATGTCATATTATCAGAATTTCAGTTGCATCCATGTGGGTGACACAAAGCATGTCATATTATCATAATTTTCAAACAATAGAGAGAAATGGTGAAGAGGGGTCTAATCCCTGTGGTACTTTGAACTGTAAATTGATCAATGGTCTCTGTGAGCGAATAGAAGGTAGGAATCAGAGTTGTTCTCAAATGTAACACAAGGAAAAGGACTGCTATCATTAGGTGCCAATATCCCGAAGTTGGGCAATAAAAGTTGGAAATTACTATGGAAAGCGTTACAGTGATATACCAGACTCAATCTCCAAAGGATCAACAGAGAATATAAGCTGGTTAAAGAGGAGCTGGCTTCCTCTGCAAGCAAGCAAGCAAGGACTGGTTTAGAATTATGTTTACAATTTCTAAAGGAGTTTCACAAACGAGGGATTTGATGAAGGCTTGGAAAGTTTGCTAAAAAGGAGGGTTAGGGATTTAGCCTAAAAGTGGAAGATTTGTCATTGAGCCTAGAGGCTTATTCTATAGTGCAGTATGAGATGTGTAAGTTTGTCTATTTGTCCCTTTAAAATAAAAATAAATTATGTTATAAATATAAAAATAATATTGGCTATAATAATAAAAAATGGTTGTAAAATAATTACAATTAAAAAAATGTGTGAGTAAGATGTTTAAACCTTATTTTTCAAAATATATTCACATGAGAATTAAATAAGCTTATTGAAGATCATGTTAACTAATTTATATGTCTATATCAACTTAATATATCTATATATGAAAAACTGTTAAAATAAAAATATTAATGTTATTAATATATATAAATAAAATATTTAATACAATAATTATATTGACATATACTTAAAATATATATTAATAATAATAAAAACAATTTGCATTGATAAATGTATCGATGTGCACGCTATGTAAAATATTTTAATATCAATTATGTATATATTATTTATCATTTAATTTTTATGTATATATCATGAAAAATAAGTTTTATGGTTAAAATGTTTATTTTGCACTCAGAAGTTTCACATGAAGAGATTTGATCTCTCCACTCATGTTAGCTCCATACATAAGATGGATCTATGCTGGTAGCTAAGACAATGCATGAGTACCTATCTTGAAGAAGCACAATATAACAATACAGTTGGGGACAATTAAAGAACAAAGGCATGCAATGAGTACCTAGCAAGAAACAATGCTTAAAACTAAAAAACAAAGGCATGCAATGAGTAGCTGGCAGGAAGAAACACTTAAGGCTAGCAATTTTTTATGTGACATGGGTATATAATGCACTAAGGATAGGCATAAATAAGAGGGCAGGGTATATTGGTCTATAGGAGATTTACTAGTTATGTGAATTTTAGATGTCTTTTTTAATGCAATTTTTTTGTATTTTGATTTAAAAAATGTTGATTTTATTTTTTTTGTATTTTTTTGTGCCCTTAGCTTTAATCATTACATTGAAGACCAAAAATATTGATAAATTTGGACCCAATGTGGAATATGCTGAGTCCAGGTGGGTTCAATAGACAAATTTTGAATTGCAAGTCGTGTGGGATGCATATGATGAATGGAATCTCCTAACTGAAATTATCTGAGACATGAAGTACAAATTTGCTCAAAAACAAGTCTAGAAATCATCCATATTGTCGCCAAAGCACTACAAGTTAGGGATGTAACCAAAGGGAACACAAAATCTGTGAAAAGTCAAGTTGCAAGGGGAGGAGGGGGGACAAAAGTGAGACTGGTTCTTCAACATCACCTTCCACAATGGTCAACCCCTCATGTACCTCATCATTTTTTATTACTAGAACCACAACTAGTGCACAACCTTCCATCTAGTTGATGCTTAAAAGAAAAGAGAATGAAGAAAATGATAAGCTAGTGGGTAGGTGTCTTCTATGTAGTGAAATTCCTTTCAACATTTTCAAGAGAAATCCATTCTACCAGCCTATGTTTCATGTTGTTTCTATTGTTTGCCAAGCGTACAGGGCCCCTTCTTATGAAGAGTTGAAAGGGCATATTCTTCAAAGTGAAAAGGTTTATTGCAATGCTAGATTGGAGGAGTTCAAGTCATCATGGGAACACACTAGATACGTTGTGATGTCAAATGGTTGGACTAATCAAAAGGGTAGAACCCTTCTTAACCTTTTGGTTAATTATCCTAAGGGGCCAATGTTTATTAAATCTATTGATGCATCTACACATATTAAAGATGCACAATTATTATGTGAGTTATTGGACCTATTCATTTAGGAAGCAAGTCCAAATAATTTTGTGCAAGTCATAATGGACATTGTTGTAAATTATGTCACTGCTAGCAAGTTGGGTATGGAGAGCTATCCTAACTTGTTTTGGACATCTTGTGCTACACATTGTATTGATTTGGTGTTAGAGGATAAAGGGAAAATTCCATATATCAAGGATATTCTTGAATCATCCAAGAATATATCAAAATTTATATACATCAATGCATTTTTGTTTAGTTTGATGAGACAATTCACAAATAACAAGGACTTGGTGCATCTTGCTAGTACACGAATTTCCACTGGCATCATATATCTTCAATCTCTCTTGGATTACATGTGGGGTGTGATGAGAATGTTTCTTTCAAATCAGTGGCGTTATGCAGGCTAGTTTCATAACATGAGAGCTTTTGGGCAGGAGTGGAGGAGGTGTGTGCCATTATCAAACCTTTGGTAAAGTTCTTTGATTAGTTAATGGAAACAATCATGCAATGGGCTACTTGTATGAGGCTATTGATAGGACCAAAGAAGCCATCCATACCTATTATATGATAATGGAGATAATGGGTTTGAATAACGATACTGATACCGAGAGTGTTTGACAAGAGATAAAACAATACACTCCATCGCCCCCTTCATGATGCAGGGATCTACCTCAAGCCACATTTTCTTACTTATATGGTTTCAAATTTGATGCTAAGGTGATGGATGGATTCCTCACTTGTGTTCAAAGGATGGTGCCATCCATCTTCACAAGAATGTGTGAAAATTTCTAAAGAAATGGAGGTATATAGGATGATAAGTGGAACATTTGTGTTTGACATGGATTTCTAGGATAAGAAGACGAAGATGCGAGGTAAGATTCATTTTTTTTTCAAATTTCATTGTTTCTTCATATTTTGCTTCAACTTTCAAATTTCAATGTTATTTTCTTATGTTTCTCTTATTTGTTGTAAATTCTTGGTGGATAATCTATGATACAAGAGTACCCTATATCCAAAATATTATCATTCAAATGCTCATCCAAACATGTAGCTCATCTAGATGCGAGCAAAATAAGAGCGTATTTGGAAAAATACATACTAATAAGTGCAACTGGTTAAAAAAATTCAAATTAAATTTTGAATTCGTTATAAAATTGTAATTGTAATTTATTATTTTATGCCACGCCACCCTCTAATTATAATATGTATTATAATTATTAATTTATAATTTATGGCCCTAATATGAGTTGGAGTCTTAGTTCCTTAATGGCTTGGTATACATCTACTACAATCTCTAAATGTTATTTTCTTATGTTTCTCTTATTTGTTGTAAATTCTTGGTGGATAATCTATGATACAAGAGTACCCTATATCCAAAATATTATCATTCAAATGCTCATCCAAACATGTAGCTCATCTAGATGCGAGCAAAATAAGAGCGTATTTGGAAAAATACATACTAATAAGTGCAACTGGTTTAAAAAATTCAAATTAAATTTTGAATTCGTTATAAAATTGTAATTGTAATTTATTATTTTATGCCACGCCACCCTCTAATTATAATATGTATTATAATTATTAATTTATAATTTATGGCCCTAATATGAGTTGGAGTCTTAGTTCCTTAATGGCTTGGTATACATCTACTACAATCTCTAATTGTGGGTGAGGCAACTTCAAAAACATGCGACGTGGATGCCATCTCTTTGAATGGGATTGACACCACTATAGCATGTTGAGTTGAGACAAATAGCTCTGTCATGGAAATATTCCTTGATTGGTTAGAGGAGAAGGCACCAAAGGAGGTATGAAGGAAGACAGAGGTGGAGGAGGAGATGACACCACCACCTTCTAGGACTGAGATAAAGTGAGTTGGACTTAGCAATAGCATGGGCACGAGTAGAGGATGTCAGAGTCTACCTCCAATTTCTTCTTCTAGAGGAAATCATAGTCTAACACTAGCCCTAGGGATTTCTTCCTCTAGAGAAAAATCCATTGCCTTTTCTCCTAAAAGGGGTAGACGAAATCACTAGTTTATGTATCTAGTTTCATTGTATATGACTCATGATGATGAGAGACATTTATTATATTTTTAGTTGATATTTTTAGGTTGAGTCAAGACTCGGGATTTAGGGCATGATTCGCTATTGATGTGTGATATAGCACTAGACATCTTATATATTATTTTTGTTTTCGTATTTATGTGGCAACACATTTATTTGATCTTACAATTGCTTTAGGTATTAAAATTTTTGAAAAAAATGAATATTTTAGTATATTTTAATTTTTTCGATGTTTGCCAATTTTTACCAATATTTTCTTGATTTTTACGATTCATTTCTTTTCTAGATCCTTGCTGAAATTTCACCGATGCTAATGTCAACAACACTGAAATAAATTAAGCTCATTGTCCACATTTCACAAAATAATTATACGGGATCATCATTCATGTCAGATACAATCAGTTGTATGCATGAACCAAAACTTGTTTTTTCTTATGTGATCTTACGACAATGGAAATCCTACACCCATGGAGAAGATAATGAAACCCCTTACTCCTTGAGAAAATGAACTACATAACTAGCTTCCCCAAAGATAAAACTATGACCAACTTAAAAGTTGGTGCATAAGGAGTTCAACCGCCAACCTAATACTTGCTAGCAATCAAGGTAGATTGGCCAAGCAAGCTACATATGCTAGCTAAATAAGGAAAACAACGATCTTCATTGCATACAATAACAACAAGAATTTGGAAAAGGAAAGAAGGGAAGCAACCACATGATTTATGTTCAATCCTACACAACTACAACTTCAAACAATAATAATGTTTTAGATAATTATGTGGACTAGGCACCCAAAAACCCTTCAAAACTATCGATTTATAATTTTGGAATTTCACCCTTCAATATTCATATTCAATAATTTACTAGGAAAATGAACTCAAAAGAAGACAAAGTGTATGAAAGATCTTGGGTATGACCTCAAACTAAAATCAAGCAAAGCAGTGTCCTAGCTTTATGTATGGGGCCAAGATAGTTTGTTTTTTGAAAGCACACATGACCATGAGGTAGGTAGCTTCAACAATGACCTATTAATATGCTAACTTTTAAGGAAAATATGCTTTGAGCAAAAATCACCCTTTAATCTTGAAATAAGACTTAAAATTGCTTCTGGATGGTTAACTACAACCCCACTACAAAAAAAAAAAAACCAAGACTAGCCATTTGACAAGAGTGAAAGTTACCTCCCCTTAATATACTTCATTGCCTTGCCCTTGCTGGACAACTAGGCACTTTTACCTTTTCCTCACGAGAAAAGGAAAAAAGCAAGTGTAGGCTACTTTCCCAAGCTCCTTAATCTACTGAAATAACAACCCATCCTTGATATGATCTATGGAAATAGCTTTATTTCAAATTAAAGTATATAAAAACTATGTATTTATATACTTACTCTTTTGGACTCGATTATCACAATAATATATTTTATGTTGGTATTAAAATTATTTCTAGGATTTTTAAATTGATACTAAAATTAACCCATAGCTAAAGTATGGTGCCGAAATGAACATGTAGCAGCATTGTAATCATGAGTCGTTGTTTTTCCAATGCAAGAAAATAAAAGTAGCATTAAATAAATTTGTGTTAAATGAATAAAAGGTTACTTGATCAAACTAATATGAAACTAAAAGGAACTGAACATGTGCAAGTCATAACTGGACCACACCATCAATGTCATAGAAACTTAATAAGTCAATCTCCCTCACACTTACATGAATTGACTCTGCCTTCAAATCTTACACCACAAGAGTCATAGAAACTTAATAATTCAATCTCCCTCACACTTACATGAATTGACTCCGCCCTCAATTCTTACAATGAAATTTCGTCTTTTCATCTCGTTGTCTAAATAGAAGCTTCTACAATTTTACATAGCAGTTTTTGAATGTGGGCAAACTTAGTTTTTGAAATCCTTTTTTTATGAGTTAAAGTTTTGCCCTTTTTTGGCCATATTCTTCTTTGTTTTTTTAACAATTTGGATTGTTTAAAATTTTCAAAGATAAAGTTTTGTAGTCAAAATTCCTATGATTATGTATAATTATAACTTTTAGAGAAATTCCTAAAAAAAAAGGAAAAAAGAAGAAGAAGAAGTAGTAGTTAAGTTTGTAAACTTATTAACTTACTATATTATTACCTAACCCCACAAAAATCATATTACTACATAAATGATTTCAAATAAATATAGAGAAAATGACATTGAAAAAGAAGAAAAGTGGCATTGATGATAAGGGAAGGTGATTTTGAATAGCACTAGGAACACCTCCCTCTCCAAACAAAACACAAAAAGATTCAAACATTGACCTTCTCCAAAATTTAACATAAAAAGATTCATATATTGACCAACCTCAAACTTGAAGCTGGAATTTCTCTTTAAATTACATTTGCAAATGGGATTGAAACTCTTCACCCTTAATTGTGGAGAATTTTTGGATTCAACACTATGTTAGAATTTAAAGAAATTCCTATATTTTCTAAATTCTAACATAATTTTAAATTGAAAAATTATTCACAATTATGATAAATTGTGAAAGTTTACATGATCATATCATTAACTCTTTTGTGTTCTAGTACTCCACCCTTCAAGAGTTGTGATTGGGTAGGGAGCTAGGGGCTTATAGGGTTAGTGGGGATTAGGGGTTGGAGGATAGAGGTCACTGTATTGAGGATTTGAGATAGGCATTATATAGGTTTAGTCGATTATAGCGTAGTGAGTTTGGGTATTGGGGTGATGGATTTAATGATTTAGGGGTTTAGAAGTAAGGGGTTTAGTGAGTTCATCATTAGGGTTTAGTGGATTAGAGGTTAGCAGTTTGTGAGTTTGATAATAACTATTAGTTATTAATACATCATATCAATAGTTATTGATATCAATGTATCTTGAATAGATTGTGTATGAATAAGCTTAAATAGTTGATTCAACCTTTGTCGTCGTTGTTGTTGGGAATTTCTCTAGTTCTATGCTAGGTCATCCACTTGAATCTCCTTGGATGAAGCACATTATGTTAAATACAATCCATTATCCATGTGGATCAAATACTTAGCTTTACTTAGTTTTTTTCTTTTCTTTTTTTCAATGGAAATATCATCGTATGAGGAGAATAATATGAATACTTGGCTTTGCCTAGTTGCTTGTCTTCATTGGAAATCCCACCTTATGAGGAGAATACATAAAACTCACTCCTTCGGGGAGAAAACTATAGAAATGATTCACCCAAAAATAGCATTTTGGCAAATCACAGGTCACTCCTATAAAGTCAAACCACCAACCTAATATTTAGTAGAACTCAATGTAGAATGACCAATTGAGCTACGTATGTTATCAACACCCTGTGTAGATGACCTATTGAGCTAAACAATGAAAATAGATATCCCCATGGCATACAACAACAAATTTGGAAAAGGAGTGACCATTAGGTCAATTCTATACAACCACAACTTCAATAAAATGAAATAAAATAAAATAAAATAAGGAGGAAAGAAAGAAAAAGAATGTGATCCAATACCTAAAAAACTAACTTAAATAAATAAAATTTTAAAATAAAATACTTACTTTAATATAAATTAGAATTCAACTTATTTTTATTTATATTAATAATAATATAATAATAATTATATTTAAGTGAATTTTTTAATAAAATATAGAATATTTCACTAATAATAATATATATTTAATTAAAATTTATTTAATATATAATAAAATGGGTTTTGAAGTGAGTATTAAAATTAATTCGTGATTGCAAATATTGACAATGAACGCGTGGGTGGATAGCATTAATGTCTCATTTTGCCGCTTCAAAGAGGGAAAACGAATCAACGAGACAAAGAATGAGGCCTTCTAACTTCGAATCCAGCAACGTGAGTTTGATTACCACAACCAGCCAGACAAAGCTACAGGTGTGAGTGGTGATCGGGCCCCACCATCGGCGTCAAATAAAATCAGCAGGGGCCACTATTTTAAGGTAAGTTCTATACAACCATAAGGATATTCACATGATAAAGATCCTACCCATGTCGATCAAGGCACGTGATTGCGGGTTTTAACAACGTGATCGCGGGTTCGACTCCAATTTCTCATACTTGCGGGTTCTATTACCACACGATAAAGACAGAGAGCTTCTTTAATCATAAGCAGATTATAAAAACTATGCAACCTAGCACGCTAGCACTGGTACGCTGCTGTGGGGGTTTAATTCAAAAATCCAAATTCTATTTACATAGGAATAGAAGTTAAATACTCAAAGAAATATAAATCAAACACTCAAAGTTGTTCCTCTGTCGAAGTATGAGGATTTGGCTTCAATCTTATTCTTCTCCATCCCTCAATTTGCTACGCAAAATTTACCGAAACTACTTTGGAATCTTAACAAATCTGAATGACGCCCAGGTACAGTGTCGGATCCTTTCCCACTCTCTTTCTTGTTTTGGTGGCTAGCAGCAATAAATAGCAGCCGTTCTCTTCGCAGATGAACCCGCAGGATCGATCAATCGAGTTGCGGGTAGAGATGTCCCCTTACTGGAATATTATCTGATACATAATTTGTTTGTCCCTGAGCAGTCGATTCAGAGTCTTACATTTCGATTTCATTTCTCATTTAGGATTCTTTTAATTACACACGTCTCAATAGACCAACCCTAATCAACGAAAATCGATTTCATTTTATTTGGAATGAGGATAACCAGACTTGTAATTCGTTTGATTAAATTTAAATTCCAAGACGTCAAAACAGGGTTTATTTAATTTGATCAGAGTAGTCCCGGTCGTTCTTAAATTCCAAGACAACAAAACAGTGTTTAATTAATTTGACTTCTAGTTTTTTTCAAGGAGCCTGCAGATCTCTTTTAATTAGAGAGCCTCAGGGCGTAATCACGCACTAAATCGAAATTTATGTATAATTTCAAAAAGAATTCAAATCATTTTACCTAATCTTTATCACGGTTTTTATGTTTACTTAACAGAAATTTAAAAGAGCTATTGCATTTTTCAATTTAAAAAATTCTCGCTGATAAATTGATAATATTCAGAAGGTACCTTACAAAAATATTGCTCCATTGTAGTGGCTACATTCGGCCCTTTGCACACCGTCTGCAGACGCTATATACTCCCAAATTCGTTGAAAGCGAGGCAGAAATTAATAAACAGAGCATCCTAGCCTAGAAATTTTGAAAATAATTAATTAACCAGAAACAGAGCACAATTGTTATTCATAAAGAGATCAAATAAACATGGCAATCGTTGTTTATAAAGAAATCAAATCCACAAAAAATCACAAATAACAAGCCGGAGGTAGGTACCTTGCACATATGATTTTGTAAAAGTATTCACTCATCCACCCAGCGCTCTGCCCTCAAAGCTGGAAGGAAAAAACTAAAAACAAACAAACAAAGAAGAATTAGTGCAGAAACATTTAAGAATTAACAATGAATTAACAATGAATTGTTAAAACCAAAACCAAAGAGATTAAAGATTCGGATTGCTATCCATATATCAAAAAATTACAGTACGGATTTCATCTCTCACCTCATCTATCTATGGAGAAGAGGAATTTGTGTCGCCAAATTTGATTCATCCTAATAAATGTCCTTTTCCTCTGTACTCGGTGGTTAATTCACATATAGACCACACATAAACATAACAAGAACAACATCATACACAGCAGAAACACATAAAGAAGACTATACACAAAGAACAACCGCATACATAACAGAAACGCACAAAAAAAACCATAAACATAGACAGAAACCAAAACAAAGGATCAGTCATAATACACAGCAGAAAAACACAGAAAATACCATAAACATAGACAGGGAAAAAAAAAAAACAAATGAACACTCTACATTCAATCATAACACCCCAAACTACCACCGCATGAGAGAGGAGAAATAAGCTTATGGAAGTGGATCGTCCCTTATATAGACGGCCCTATGTCATCTTTAAACAACGTTCATGCTTTTTCGATGCTTTTTTGAACGCTGACCTGTCAGGATTTTTGAAATTCCAAGAACTGAGATGAAAGCAGTAAAATCAATTTGAACTTGATTGTTGAACACGTTACAGTTTTTCGATTCTCCCACTTGAATTTAAAGATATCATATATAAAGATACAGAAGAAATTACGAACTCTAGAATATCATTTAAATTAATCTTCTCAATCATAAGATTAGAATCTCCATTCCTTTTAATATCTTTGAGTATATCATTTCACGAAAGAGGTTAGTTCTAAATGTTTGGTATGGTAGGTACTTAATTTATTTAATATTTTTAAACGTTATTTTATAAAATAATTAACATATTTTTATTGAAAATGTTTAATATATTTTATGAATATATATTATATTCATATTGATCTATAACACATCAATGATAACTTATATTAATATATTATATATATAAAATATAAAATTTTTTGTTAATTTTTTAATATATTATATATATATTCTATATATATTAATTTTAATTATAAAAAGGTTATTTGGATATAGAATGATTTTTCAACCATTTTATGTTATTTATATCTACACTTAAGTTATACACTTTATGTTAATATCAACATTATAAATGAACTTAACATTTATTAATGAAAATTTTTTGTATTGGTATTGATTGAGTGAAAATATGATTGATAGGGTTATTAAATGTATCTATTCATAAATTATTATTTATTGGATTATTTCTATAGTTACTAAAATTATTATTCATTAGATGATGATGACGATGACGACGATGAACATCCATTGAGACTCATGAGGTCTATCGGACCTTAAGAAAAGAAATTAGTTCAGACTTTTCAAATTTTTACTTCTATAAGCAAATAGAAGGGAGACGAGCATTCCAAGATCACTATATTTATCTTGGTTGAAGAAGTCAAGTAGGTTGGAAGTCTAGCAGATGTTTTGGAAATGAGAACGGATGTGAGTGAGGGTCGGACTATCCAAGAGAAAGTGTTTTTCATCTTCAATTCTCTTAGTGTGACACAACTGACAGATTCTTTCTTCGCGGTATGTTTTGGGGATATACCAACACCTAGTTTCACTTCGAAGCTCGTGGGAGTTAGTTCTTATGTTCAAAATGTTCATTTTCTTCTTAGCACTAGTGAAGACAAAGAGAAAATTCTGGTTAGCGAGAGAGTGGTTGATCACCTCCTTATAGTAGATATGGGCAAATCTTGGTAGTTCAATACGATACACATATGAATGATAAGATCTTCACACATAATACTCTTCCATAAAATTCTACAAGCTTCTCACTTTATAAGCTTATGGCCTTAACATGCCACTTTTCACAAACATAAGAGAGAGGTATTAAAGAAATGGAAGATGAGGCATCACTTCATTCTCCATTGTTTTTTAGAAGAATTATAAACTTTTGGACAAGTAATTGAATTCCTTTTTGTGATCAGTCCTTTGACTCAAATGCATTAGTTTTACTAAAGTGTTACCATTATGAAGTCCCACCTTTCTTTCCAGAAACAATTATATATATATATATATAGCACGTGAAAAACCAAAGGATAATTATTTTCAAAATTTACAGCTTATGTTAACTCCAAAATGCATTGCAATTCGTATTCCTTTTCAACACAAATTTTGAATCCCAATGAATCTAATGCAATCCAAATTGTAATTTAATAAAGGATATTTTGCAATAAACCACCTTGAAATTGTAATGAATCGGTTTTCTTTATGTTTATGAATCAACGACTACTTAATGAAATGGTCTAGACCTCAATTGACACTACTGAAACAATTTTCACATAACAAAATAATATAAATTCAACTTACTTTAAATTAAATATGATAATTTCTACAGTGATTTCATTATCTTTATGTTTATTGTGTTTTAATATATATAATATATATAATATATTATATATTATATATATATAAACCAAGGATTAAACCAGAAAGATGTTATCAGATCTGAAAGTAAGAATACAAACTAACACAACAATCTTTAAAATGCAGATCTAAACTCTGTTCACACAAATAATCAAAGAGAAAAAGGGCAATGAAAGAGGACAATGAGCTAAGTTGGGGGGCCCTCCCAACCAGCTCATTGCCTCTTAACAAAAATCAATCTACATAGTTCATAAGCCACACAGAGATTTAAATATAGAACCTGGCACATAGTCTTTCATTAAAAGTATTGTTCAGTCTTTTACATTGCATAACAGGAGCACTAAGTCCAACACCCAAAACGGAGTTACCTTAGAGTCTAAACCAATATTAGGAAACTATAATCATGTCATATCCTCCAGAGCAGGGTATTTATACATATTAGATTACAAATTTAGGCCGTAAGCACCCATTTTATTCAATTTTGAGCATGATTAAAAAATTTGAAAATTTGCTCATTTTTAACAAATCTTCCTCAAAGAACCCTTCATATCTCCCAAACCATAACGAATTTGGGAAAATGGGCCATTTTTTACTCAACTTCCTATGCTGGGAAAAACACCCATGTTTTATAAATTTGAGATTCACTTCCATCTGCACGCAAATCAAGGAGGAAGTTGACAGTTTGAAATCTGCTACGAATTTGGGGTTGATTTGTCAATTTGCTTCTATAAACTCACACGTGTGACTTGGGTGCATTCTAACTCATGTGGAGGTGTTAAAACAACATTTTGGACAAAAACCATTTTGGTTTTCTTCAAAAGTTCATTGAGATGTCGAACCCCTAAATCAGTGCAGGCACACAAGACTGGTGTAGGCACAGACTAGAAATTGTTGCATTTAGAAGTTGGTGGACTAGTTATTTTTTCGTAATTCCATATGTTTCCCTAAGAACCTTGACATGCCAAATATTCACAACATGTTGAAGAGAACATGTACAATCTTTCCTTAGTACGAGAATCCTCAAGGGTCCAGGAACAAGGCCACATATTGGTACACTTAGCAATCAATTGTTGATGCATGTATATCTTTGGCCAGAGTTTCATGCGCCTTCTGAGAATCTAAAAGAACACAAGAACCACCATTAATAACAATTTTGATGTGATTCTTATCAAAGCAAAGAGAATATATTAAATAATGAACAATTACCTAGTCACGCTCCAAGTTTAAGATACTAACACAACAATTATGCAAAATGATAGTAATAATAATGAAAATGATAAGTAAGGATAGGGAGAAAATGTGAATTAAACATGAAAATTCTAGGAACTGATAGTTGTCAGCAAGTTCTCTATGAAGGCCATTCTGGCGACCTACAATAATAGCATCACAACAAAAACCACTGCCAAAATTTTCTTTGAACGAGTATGGGTACACTTTGGGATCCCATAGTCCATTATCTTAGATCAGGACAGTATGTTTTTAAGTACATTTTGTTCAAGCCTCGATTCATTGTTGGATACCAAGCTCACTAAGTCCACGAATTTCCACCCCCAAACTGATGGCAAAATAGAGGTCATCAACAGGATGATTGTGCACATCCTGTGCGTGTACAACTAGAAGCATCCACACATATGGGATGAAATACTCCCCTATGTCCAACATATCTACAACATAGATATCCACATATTAACTAACCACAACCACTTTTAGGTGGGATTGGGATTCCAACCACTATGCCCTATTGATGTTGTAATACCACTTGCATCTACTTAGGTAGATTCGGCTCATGTCTAGTCTGAAGCTGACAGAGCTAACAAATTCATTAAGTGCATTTAGCACATCTTCCAGCAAGTCCATGACATATTTGGAAGAGAAAATTCTAATTACAAACAACATCATGACTAGCATCAACTACCACACGAGTTCCAGGCATTAATTTTTCATAGGGCTACATCGTTCTTTGCTTTGATAATTTTATTTCTTCATTAATACATTAAGTTAACCCCATATCATCCTTACATTATTCAAATATACACCATTATTCATCAATATACACAATTATATAGAAAGAAAAACATCATCATCATCAATGTAGCGGAACATAACAGAACACTAGAAGAAAAGCATGCACACACATAGAGACACCAGGATTGATCCGAGACCAAGGAAAAACCCACTATGGGGAAAACCCTCGCAAATATTCTTCTTCTTAAATCATCATAAAATGAGTCATCAAAAGAGATTACAATGATCCATAACTTTATTTATGCAACAAAATAACTATGATATCCATGAAACAGATCTAATCATGCTTATAATCACAATCCTAATTCTGAGGATTGTAGTGTGATGTCATTTATTATAGTCAACTGTTGGATTACTATTGTCACTGTGTTGAACACTTCTGTCACTGAGCATAATATTTAGAATACTAAAATCTCATCTTTGAGTCCCAAACACAGGGAGGAGGGGTTGTGCCAGCGCCTATAGAAGTTCTGGACGCTCTCTGTAGAATTGGATGATTGTGTCTGGAACAGATCTAGATGCTCCCATGTGAACTGGATGAGGGTGTCCAAGGTCAAACATACTCAAATCTATCTCAAATCTTAGATGTTATCATAAGGCTTCTGTGTGAGCGTCTATGGCAGCCCGGATGCTCCCTAGACCATTTTTTGTGTGCATCCAGGGAACAAACTGGCCTACGGAAACTCTAGCCTCTCGAACACTCTCATAAAAACACTGTGTCAGTGTCTAGGGATTTATGGATGTTGTCTTGACCACTTTGTGCTAGCATCCAGGGACTAAAATTCCCTTTTTTGTGCCAGCGTCTAGGAATCAGAAAACCCTAGATCAGTGCGAGCTTCACCCTTGAGATTTCAGACCCTTGCGCGAACTTTCCTCCGATAGACCTGTGTGAACCAAGACAATAAGAGAAGAGAAGATGGTTTGTTAAATGTGTCCAAATAAGCTTGAGGTATATTCTATTTATAGTCTTTCATGAGGGTCCACTTGGGGTTGAGGCCGACCTCTCCAATTTAACATGTGCTTGGGGTTGATCTAACCCAATATACATGAGTGAATAAATAAATTCAAAATTCAACTTTCGTTTGTCCAAATAAGGTGATATTTAGGTCGATTTTGGTCATCTCAAAAAGAGGAACCTAATGTAATTATCATCTCGGTCATCTGAGTTGTCTAAGGTGGAATTTGACCGCAATTGCAAAAATTAACACTCCCTCTCAACTAGGGATAATTCCACTTGTCAATATCTATCCATCAATCAATATGCCATTCTTGTGTCTTTAAGTCTCATCATGTATCATCCCTAATCATCTATGTCATGTAGTTGTCATGTCATTACCACCTCAAGTATCTCATCATCATAAATCATTAATGTACATCTCGATCTATCCCATGCTTATTCCTGCACATATGTTGAACATTCTCAAATCTGGAAGAAGAAGGATTTTTTACTAGAGGGGAACTTAAGCTACCACCCCTATCCATCAGGCTACTACCTGGAATCTCATCCAGCGGGCTACTGCCTGGAATATCATCATCAATCGTCTTCAGAGAGCATATCATCAGGAGCACATCTCAACCAGGAGCCATATCGAGGAACACATACTGACTCAAAATCTCATGGGGTAGCTATACATATATAGCCCCATATCAAGAAATAGGATATCCAAACACATGGGGGAGCACATCTTGATCCTGGTATCTCATCAGGGAGCTCAATCTCAAGCTGGAATCACATAGGGTCATCTCAACCCATCTTATTACCTACTAATCTTCCCATCGATGACCCTATATAGTCATGTGGTAGAACACCTGCATCATAATAAAATTAGGTTGTACACCCTAAGTACATTCTCAACTTGTTGGCCAAACGAGGAGCAATATTCCTGACAAGCCCAAATTGTGGGTATGATGCCAACTGGGGTATACTCTGCAAAGACTAGATAGGGGAGCAACATTCTTCGAAGCTATGAATATAGGGGAGAAACACTTTCAACCCTATGGATAACAAATAGGGGTCATACCCTATTGTCCAGAGTTCCCTCAACCCTAGGAGCCCTCTATCTCAATTCCGCACCCTGGGAGCTTAGATAGGGAAGAAGAGTTGGCTCAATGTCCTTAATTAGCACTGCTCTCATCATACTCAAATCTGGCATCATCTTGTCTCAATAGCAGATGTTTCCTATTCATACAGGACATTAAATCAAATATTACCTCAAAATAGAAATAATCATATAAATCACAAAAGGATACCATAATCATCCTCCCTCTCAAGGAGGTGCCAACTGTCTAGACAATTTAGTATGTCCTAGATTGCTCTACATAAATTATCAATCCGGGTATCGTAAACTGATGAAGTGTGGTGCACTATATGTGCTTAGTTAACCTTTCTCTTACTTCATTGTTTTATATTTTTTATCTTGTTTTTGGGTTTTGTTCTTATTGATCTCCTAAAGTTTCTAATGCAAATGGAAATCCTATTCTAAGGTCTTAAGAATACTTTTAAAGGTCAAGTATGGATAGAGATTTTAAGACAAGGTTTATGTCCCTTATGGTAGCTTCCAAAACTTAGCACTTCAAAAGATCTCAAAACATGCTACTGATCAAATTAGTACTTGAACAAAAGTGTAAATATGTAGCTACTTAAATCAAACAAAAGATGAAATACTGATCATGAAATCACTCTTTTTGCTGCTCATCTAAATACAGAAAAATAAGTTAAGCTACTGCACTCAAACAAGTCAAAAACTACAAACTAATAAAAATAAAATCAATTCACTTCATTTATAGTCCGATAGCTCGCCAAGTAGTCTTTTCGGGGTTAAGCTATGGCTTTAGGAGATAACATTAATAACATGAGGAATTGATATCTAATTGCAGAAAAATGAAACTAAAATCAAATCTCATCATTCATAGTCCGATAGCTTGTCAAGTAGTCTTTTTGGGGTTAAGCTATGGCTTTAGGAGATAACGTCAATGATATGAGGAATTTGATATCTAACTACAGAAAAATAAAACTAAAATTAAATCTCATCATTCATAGTCCGATAGTTCACCAAGTAGTCTTTTCGAGGTTAAGCTATGGCTTTAGGAGATAACGTCAATGACATGAGGAATTGATATATAATTGTAGAAAAATAAAACTAAAATCAAAACTCATCATTCATAGTCCGATAGCTCGCCAAGTAGTCTTTTCGGGGTTAAGCTATGGCTTTAGGAGATAACGTCAATGACATGAGGAATTTGATATCTAAACTAACTAACAAAGCAAATGAATAATACTGAAATCAAAGCATAACTAAAATTGAAAAGCTAAAAAACTAAGTTAACAAAGAAGCAAATCTCATGTCACTATTTGATGCAAAAACATGTAAAGAGAAACTAATCTACAATCAATCGGTTGAACACACTTACATGAATTAAAATTGCATGAATGGAAAATCTAAACTATCAAACTTGAAAGCAATAAAATGACATACATGAATGAAATCAAAGCAAAATTACATAATGAAATCTACTCTACCTTACATTCTAATATGCTCCATGACATCTACTTCACATCTCCTTCCATGTTGAGAACGTCAAAGCTTTATTCAAATTCTTCAAAATTACAAAGTACAACAAAGCTCTCCAAAGCTTTCCAAATACATCAAGGAAGAACTACAAACTCCAAGCTAAAGAACTAAAAGCTAAGCTAAGCTTAAGAACTCACAAGCTAACAAATGAAGGAGAAAAATCTCCTATTTATACAAAAAGATGAGAAACCATTTCATTAATGAGAGTCCATGAATCTCTCCCTCTACCTCTAGAGTCCTAATCAAAATAGGAACTGATAAGACACATGTCTTCCTAGAGTTTCAATACAATTAGGATATGTGACACATATCCTCATGATCCCATGATTCTCTCCACTCAAATTCGAATTTGGCTTTAAGGTGCCACATAAGGGTCTTCTAGAAGCCTCCATTTGACCTACACATGTCAACAATCTCAACCCACTTGTTAGATATACGCATATGCACATTATTTTCTAATTTTTAACCACAAATTCACTTAAAAAGGCTAAAAGTTAATAAAGTTTGGAAAAACATAAATGTGGCCCAATGATAATGAAAGTGGGATGAATGTAGTGACATAGTAGTGAAATGGAGGTGATATAATGGACATAATAGTGAAAGTGTAATGGAAATGAATGGCATTTTCAAGACCCAACATACCCCCCAGCTGAAGTTATTGCATGTCCTCATGCAGTATATATTACATTAACTCTTTTGAACCTTGAGCCTTAGCTTAACTTCACATGATATCATTTGATAAATTCATATTTTTTTGCAAAGTGTTTTACTTGAATTGCAACATGGTTGGTTCTTGTGTTACAACCATTTTTTCTTGTTGTTTCATACTATTTTGATCTTTGAACTTTGCATAATGATATTTTGATTATTGTTGCAAAGTATATCTGTATTGGATTGCATGATGGTTGGTTCTTGTGTGACAACCATGATTTTGTTTGTATCCAATTTATCCTTTAAACACTTTTTGAAAAGCCATTATATGCTCATAATAACAATGTAATAGTTAATATATGTTGGAAGTATGTGAGCTCCTAAGTATGAAATGGACATGGCAAGATATGAAGATGAATGTATCCCCCCCCCCAACTGATGGTATTGGCAATTTTATGAAATGAGGAAGAGAAATGTTTTTCCAACAATTATCATTCTAGCTTTTTATGGAATTCTATGGTCAAAAGTTAGAAAATGACGAACCTTAACTTACCCTTTGGAATGGATGAGTGGTATGTGTGGTGGCTGTAAAATTCTGATCATATTCTTCTTCAAGTGGCTGAATAAGAAGAGTCATGGATAAAGAGTTAAGATGACTTGTTATTGCTTCTAATAAAACTTGCTGAATTTGCTCCAAAATGCTGAAAATAATAGTCTTCATGTCTTCAAAACTCATTGGCACAATTCCTACTATGTGAAAAAAATGTTCTGATGTCGAACATAGCAGGAAATTTTTGATTTAGTGACCTTTAATGGATGCCGCTAGTCAACACGAGAACTCTCACTATTGATGACAATGAGAGTCAAGATGCCCAAACACATCTTACTAGGTACGAATGAATTTGCCGATGTCGAGTCACCTAGAAGATCTGATGAACAAGGGACATTAATGTATTCCCATTGTTTGTCAGCATGAGAACTTGCCATTAAGGCATGCAAGCCTCAAGGTGTCTTTGCAAGGAACTTAGACTCAAAGGACTAAGGACTCAATAATTTGCATTGAAGCAGGGCTTATTTGCGGAATGAAAATGACAGGAAAGGGAAGATGGAAATGGAAGATGGCAATGGAGAGTAGAAATGGCAATGGGCAATAAGCATGTGAATGAGCCTCTTGCTTTTATTTGTGGGTTATAAATGGACAGAAAGAGATGAAAAATGTATGTGAATGTAAATGGAAAATACGGAGTGAAATGAGGTGAATGGTTTATTATAAAGTATGGATGTGATGGAGACAATAGTATCTGAAAGTTTTTCAAGTGTTTGGATCTGATTTTGCATCAGCATATTTCCTCTTTGTTGCTGATCATCCTCTTATGAAACAAATTGGTCTCTTAGAGAGACACCATTCTCTTGTAGTCATTTGTCCTTCCTTCTGGAACCTACAAAAAAAACTAATACTTCTTCTGCAATGGAATGTAAGATTATCAAAGGAGAGAGGTGATCAATCTCTCTAGTTATGATATTTACACACAAAACTAAGAATTTGTATTAATGAAACAAGTTCTCAAAGGAAAAATCAAAAGAATTTATACCTTCTTTGGAATTGGTGCCCCAAGTTGAATGTTGCTTCTTTTCAGCAATTTATTTCATCATTTACCGTTTCAAACTCTAATGATAGATTTCTCATTATGTAGATCTTGTTGAGATATTTCCAATGATACTTGAATCATCAAACTTTGATTTTGTATGAGAAAGTTAGGCTGATTTGAACAATGAGGTTTTTCAGCTGCGGAATTGGAGAACAGCTGCGGAATTGGACTTTAGTTGCGGAATGTGCACAGTTTCTGTAGCTAAAAATCTTGACTAAAAAGTTAGCCATTTATCTTTCATTATCAGTCCAAAATTAATCAATACCTTTAGAAAAGTGAGCAAATAACTTATTCATTTCATTGTTTCAAAATTATTATTTTTTTCTTGACGTGCAGCGACTTAGTGTGGCGACTTAGTGATAACACACACTTTGACTTCCCTTTGACCAGGGTCTTTTTCATCAACTTGGATCAAATGAATATGACACCATCCATGTACTAACATTTCCCCAGCTACCCATGTGGTTTGTTTCGTCTCTTGACACCTATAACCTATAGAAGTAATAAAATGGCTGCGAAATTGCTAGTTAGCTGCGAAATCAGGCTACATTCTGCAGCTAAAAGACAGTCAATCATCAGTTTTGAAATTCAGCACACAATCCTCCAATTTCTGTATGATCAGTAGCAAGATCAATTGGTACCAACGCATAGTTCTCAAGGCCACTGATTAAAGGAATTCTAAAAACTAGATTCCACTGTATTCTAATTGTTGATTTACTCAAATTGCTTAAAACCAAAGCATATAATCCAACCTCAATGTAAGCACAGTTTGATAAAGATGAAGTGGAAAATAGTCATGAGCTTGATCAGTGCTTTTATGGGATTACAGGTTGACAGAGGTCGTTTCTTTGCAGAGTTTTTGGCTGAAAGTATGGTCAGACTGCCAAGCACATCATAATAAAGTTAAACACGTACACAAAACTTGTCAATGAAGACAAGATCCATGAGCACCAACCCCTGTGCCAATATTTTAGCAAGTAAAACACCGAGCATAGGAATAGTCGTTAGATGGGTGCTTGGAGAAGTGTTGTATTTGATCATCTTATTGTCAAACAGGAAGTAGCGGAACAAGATTAGACAGGTGGCGGAAGACGTGTTTCCTTAAACAACCAAAGCGTGTCGTGTTTAAACTATTCTTTGTTCATTTAATAGAAATCCTTTTTTTTCTCAGGCATTCAGTGACACGGTAGATGACCTAGCGACCAAGGAAATCAAATCTGAGCAGATTTCTCAAAGAAATTGAAATATGGCCACAATTGTTCAAAAATAACTGTTTTTCCTCACGCGGCATGCAAAAAGAGGCTTCAGAGACCCGAGAAATTCTCTCAAACCTCCTCGAATTTATTAAAATTTTTTTCTGGGTTATCTAACTGAACCTATTGGAAAAACAACCCATGTTTTATTTTTTCCAAATTCGCTTATGTTTGGCTAGATCGTGCGTTCAAATTTTGACGTTTTTTTACTATTTTGCGTATTTGTGAATTGTTGTATTCGGCTGTAAAAATTTTGAATCAGAGGTAGGACAATACACCTTTATTTGCCAGTGGTAGTATGCACAATGTTGAAACACATAATTTGGTTTTAGCCTCAGGGATGTAAATGAAATTCGTGAGGTGGAATTCTCTATAAAATCGATTTCAAAGAAAGAAGTTTTTCAGATGCAATCAACAACAAATATGGTGAACGAGCGAATTGCCAATAACCAAGAACTCAAAGAAGTCTATGAGGCCTTCAATAGAGATCGCGAGCTTAGCATTTTCTCTAGAGTATTGGTGACTGCAACATGCCTTAAGCCAATCTATTTGCACAGTTTATGTAGGCCATCCATAGGTTTCAGATTCTATTATCATCGAGAAATTTCCTATGTTGGCTTTCCAAAAAAATGTTCCAAAACCAAAAGCTTCCTATATGAGTAAGATGCGCAATCCAAATGAATGCAAATGGATTGCTTACAAAGGGCTGAGGATGCACTGAAACGAAATCACGAAGAGGCCAGAATATTAAATCAATGCGTATGCAGATTTTTCAGATTTTGATATTGGGAGGTTTCAAAAAAAAAATTCCACATAAATTGGATGCCGCATACACTCTTTTGAAAGCCACACAAGGGGTTTTTTTTATTTCAATTGGTCTCATCTTCTTTTCTTCACAACAGTTCATGCAATTCGATATGTTGAATTTGCACTTTTGATTTTTTTTTTTTAAATGTTATTACAGGTTTGTTTTAAGGCCAAAGCTTCAAACAAGAATGCAGATTTCTATTGAAGCCATAATGGAAACTAGAATTGGGGATAGCCATTGATTGTTTTTTCCTTTTTTCTTTGAAGTTGTGAAATTTTATAAGAAGTATTAATGATTTTCAATTTCAGGCAGCAAAAGACTTCAAGGTAAATATGCTAAAAACAGGTTTTTGACTTAGGTTTTAAGCTGATTTTTTATCAATCTGGGCTGGGTGACCAAGATAGGATCCATGTCGAGACAATTCTGGAGATGCCCATGTGGTCAATTTCTTCATTGGATGCCTATAACCTGCAAAACTTTGAAATTAGCTGCAGAATTCACATCTAGCCGCGGAATCAGGCTACATTCCGCAACTAAGTTGCAAAATCTTATTAAAACAGGATACAGTGTTTTGAGGACCACTACAAACCATAACCAGTCAATCTTGGAAAGTGAACCTATCAAAGCAGTTGGGTTTCATTTTTTTTTTTATTGAATCAATTGAAATGATGAAGTTTATTTTGTCTCATATTTTTTGTTAACATAACAATTCTTTTTCTGATCCTCTAGATCACACAAAGTGCAGGAGGAGAGCATAGTCAAGAATTATTAATTATTATTTTTATAACAATTCTTTTTCTGATCCTCCAGATCACACAAAGTGCAGGAGGAGAGCATACTCAATAATTATTATCATTATTTTTAGATGTAAGAAATAAAGTTTCCTAATTACACTTCCCCGGCAATGGCGCCAAAATGTCTAGTCAATTTAGTATGTCCTAAATTGCTCTACATAAATTATCAACTCGGGTATCGTAAACTGATGAAGTGTGGTGCACTTTATGTGCTTAGTTAACCTTTCTCTTACTTCATTGTTTTATAGTTTTTATCTTGTTTTAGGGTTTTGCTCTTATTGATCTCCTAAAGTGTCTAATGCAAATGGAAATCATATTCTAAGGTCTTAAGAATACTTTTAAAGATCAAGTATGCATAGAGATTTCAAGACAAGGGGTATGTCCCTTACGGTAACTTCCAAAACTTAGCACTTCAAAAGATCTCAAAACATGCTACTGATCAAATCAGTACTTGAACAAAAGTGTAAATATGCAACTACTTAAATCAAACAAAAGATGAAATATTGATCATGAATCAACTCTTTTTGCTGCTCATCTAAATACAGAAAAATAAGTTAAGCTACTGCACTCAAACAAGTCAAAAACTGCAAACTAATAAAAGTAAAATCAATTCACTTCATTTATAGTCCGATAGCTCACCAAGTAGCCTTTTCGGGGTTAAGCTATGGCTTTAGGAGATAACATTAATAACATGAGGAATTGATATTTAATTGCAGAAAAATAAAACTAAAATCATATCTCATCATTCATAGTCTAATAGCTCGCCAAGTAGTCTTTTTGGGGTTAAGCTATGGCTTTAGGAGATAATGTCAATGATATGAGGAATTTGATATCTAACTGCAGAAAAAATAAAACTAAAATCAAATCTCATCATTCATAGTCCGATAGCTCGCCAAGTAGTCTTTTCGGGGTTTAGCTATGGCTTTAGGAGATAACGTCAATGACATAAGGAATTGATATCTAATTGCAAAAAAATAAAAATAAAATAAAATCTCATCATTCATAGTTCGACAGCTCGCCAAATAGCATTTTCGGGGTTAAGCTATGGCTTTAAGAGATAACGTCTATGATATGAGGAATTTGATATCTAAACTAACTAACAAAACAAATGAATAAGACTAAAATCAAAACATAACTAAAATTGAAAAGCTAAAAAAACAAAGTCAGCAGAGAGGTAAATCTCATGTCACTATTTGATGCAAAAACATGTAAATAAAAACTAATCTACAATCAATCAGTTGAACACACTTACATGAATTAAAATTGCATGAATGGAAAATCTAAACTATCAAACTTGAAAGCAATAAAATGACATACATGAATGAAATCAAAACAATATTATGGAATGAAATCTACTCTACCTTACATTCTAATATGCTCCATGACATCTAATTCACATCTCCTTCCATGTTGAGAACGTCAAAGCTTTATTCAAATTCTTCAAAATTACAAAGTACAACAAAACTCTCCAAAGCTTTCCAAAGCCATCAAGGAAGAACTACAAACTCCAAGCTAAAGAACTAAAAGCTAAACTAAGCTTAAGAACTCACAAGCTAACAAATGAAGGAGAGAGATCTCCTATTTATACAAAAAGATGAGAAGCCATCTCATTAATGAGAGTCCATGAATCTCTCCCTCTACCTCTAGAGTCCTAATCAAAATAGGAACTGATAATACACATGTTTTCTTAGAGTTTCAATACAATTAGGAGATGTGACACATATCCTCATGATCTCATGATTCTCTCCACTAAAATTCGAATTTGGCCTTAGGGTGACACATAAGGGTCTTCTAGAAGCCTTCTTTTGACCTGCACATGTCAACGATCTCAACCCACTTTTTAGGTATAAGAATATGCACATTATTTTCTAATTTTTAACCACAAATTCACTTAAAAAGGCTAAGAATTAATAAAGTTTGGAAAAACATAAATGTGGCCCAATGATAATGAAAGTGGGATGAATTTAGTGACATAGTAGTGAAATGGAGGTGATATAATGGACATAATAGTGAAAGTGTAATGGAAATGAATGACATTTTCAAGACCCAACATACCCCGCAACTAAAGTTATTGCATGTCCTCATGCAATATATATTACATTAACTCTTTTGAACCTTGAGACTTGGCTTAACTTTGCATGATATCATTTGATAACTTCATATTTTTTTGCAAAGTGTTTTACTTGAATTGCAACATGGTTGGTTCTTGTGTTACAACCATTTTTTGTTGTTGTTGCATTCTATTTTGATCTTTGAACTTTGCATAATGATATTTTGATTATTGTTGCAAAGTATATCTTTATTGGATTGCATGATGGTTGGTTCTTGTGTGACAACCATGATTTTGTTTGTATCCAATTTATCCTTTAAGCACTTTTTGAAAAGCCATTATATGCTCATAATAACAATGTAATAGTTAATATATGTTGGAAGTATGTGGGCTCCTGAGTATGATATGGACATGGCAAGATATGAAGATGAATGTATCCCCCAATTGATGGTATTGACAATTTTATGAAATGATGAAGAGAAATGTTTTTCCAACAATTATCATTCTAGCTTTTTATGGAATTCTATGGTCAAAAGTTAGAAAATGACATACCTTAATTTACCCTTTGGAATAGATGAGTGGTATGTTTGGTGGCTACAAAATTCTGATCATATTCTTCTTCAAGTGGTTGAATAAGAAGAGTCATGGATAAAGAGTTAAGATGACTTGTTATTGCTTCAACTAAAACTTGCTGAATCTGCTCCAAAATGCTGAAAATAATAGTCTTCATGTTTTCAAAACTTATTGGCACAATTTCCACTATGTGAAAAAAAATGTTCTGATGTTGAACATAGCAGGAAATTGTCGACTTAGTGACCATTAATGGATGCCACTAGTCAACACGAGAACTCTCACCATTGATGACAATGAGAGTCAAGATGTCCAAACACAGCTCACTAGGTACAAATGAATTTGCCGATGTCGAGTCACCTAGAAGATCTTATGAACAAGGGACATTAATGTATTCCCATTGTTTGTCAGCATGAGAACTTGCCATTAAGGCATGCAAGCCTCAAGGTGTCTTTACAAGGAACTTAGACTCAAAGGACTAAGGACTCTATAATTTGAATTGAAGCAGGGCTTATTTGCGAAATGAATATGACAGGAAAGGGAAGATGGAAATGGAAGATGGAAATGGAGAGTAGAAATGGCAATGGGCAATTGTGAATGAGCCTCTTGCTTTTATTTGTAGGTTATAAATGGACAAAAAGAGATGGAAAGTGTATGTGAATGTAAATAGAAAATATGGAGTGAATTGAGGTGAATGGTTTATTATGAAGTATGGATGTGATGGAGACAATAGTATATGAAATTTTTTCAAGTGTTTGGATCTGATTTTGCATCAACATATTTCTTCTTTGTTGTTGATCATCCTCTTATGAAACAAATTGGTCTCTTAGAGAGACACCATCCTCTTGTAGTCATTTGTCTTTCCTTCTGGAACCTGCAAAAAAAACTAATACTTCTTCTGCAATGGAATGTAAGATTATTAAAGGAGAGAGGTGATCAATCTCTCTAGTTATGATATTTACACACAAAACTAATAATTTGTATTAATGAAACAAGTTCTCAAAGGAAAAATCAAAAGAATTTATACCTGCTTTGGAATTGGTGCCCCAAGTTGAATGTTGCTTCTTTTCAGCAATTTATTTCATCATTTACCGTTTCAAACTCTAATGATAGATTTCTCATTATGTAGATCTTGTTGATATATTTCCAACGATACTTGAATCATCAAACTCTGATTTTGTATGAGAAAGTTAGGCTGATTTGAACAATGAGGTTTTTCAGCTGCGGAATTGGAGAACAACTGCGGAATTGGACTTTAGTTGCGGAATGTGCACAGTTTCTGTAGCTAAAAATTTTGACTAAAAAGTTAGCCATTCATCTTTCATTATCAGTCCAAAATTAATTAATACTTTCATAAAAGTGAGCAAATAACTTATTCATTTCATTGTTTCAATTTTTTTCTTTTTCCTTGACATCCGCCGACTTAGTGTGGCGACTTAGTGATAACACACACTTTGACTTCCCTTTGACCAGGGTCTTTTTCATCAACTTGGATCAAATGAATAGGACACCATCCATGTACTGACATTTCCCCAGCTACCCATGTGGTTTGTTTCGTCTCTTGACACCTATAACCTATAGAAGTAATAAAATGGCTGTGGAATTGCCAGTTAGCTGCGGAATCAGACTGCATTCCACAGCTAAAAGACAGTCAATCATCAGTTTTGAAATTCAGCACGCAATCCTCTAATTTTTGTATGATCAGTAGCAAGATGATTTGGTACCAAGGCATAGTTCTCAAGGCCACTGATTAAAGGAATTCTAAAAACTGGATTCAGTTGTATTCTAATTGTTGATTACTCAAATTGCTTAAAACCAAAGCATATAATCCAACCTCGATGTAAGCGCAGTTTGATAAAGATGAAGTGGAAAATAGTCATGAGCTTGATCAGTGCTTTTATGGGATTACAGGTTGACAAAGGTCATTTCTTTGCAGAGTTTTTGGCTGAAAGTGTGGTTAGACTGCCAAGCACATCATAATAAAGTTAAACACGTACACAGAACTTGTCAATGAAGACAAGATCCATGAGTACCAACCCCTATGCCAATATTTTAGCAAGTAAAACATCGAGCATAGGAATAGTTGTTACATGAGTGATTGGAGAAGTGCGTATTTGATCATCTTACTATCAAACAGGAAGTAGCGGAACAAGTTTAGACGGGTGGCGGAAGACATGTTTCCTCAAACAACCAAAGCGTGCCGTGTTTAAACTGTTCTTTGTTCATTTAATAGAAATCCTTTTTTTCTCATGCATTCAGTGACACGGTAGATGACCTAACAGCCAAGGAAATCGGATCTGAGCGGATTTCTCAAAGAAATCGAAATATGGCCACAATTGTTCAAAAAGAACTGTTTTTCCTCACGCAGCATGCAAAAAGAGGCTTCAGAGAACCGAGAAATTCTCTCAAACCGCCACGAATTTCTTAAAACCGTTTCTGGGTTATCTAACTGAACCTATTGGAAAAAAAACCCATGTTTTATTTTTTCCAAATTCACTTCTGTTTGGCCATATCATGTGTTCAAAATTTGACATTTTTTTACTATTTTGCATTTTTGTGAATTGCTGCATTCCGCTGTAAAATTTTTGAATAAGAGGTAGGACGATACACCTTTATTTGCCAGTGGTAGTATGCACAATGTTGAAACACATAATTTGGTTTTAGCCTCATGAATGTAAATGAAATTCGTGAAGTGGAATTATCTATAAAATCGATTTCAAAGAAAGAGTGTTTTAAGATGCAATCAACAACAAATATGGTGAATGAGCGAATTGCCAATAACCAAGAACTCAAAGAAGTCTATGAGGTCTTCAATAGAGATCATGAGCTTAGCATTTTCTCTAGAGTATTGGTGACTGCAGCATGCCTTAAGACTTTATTTTCAATCTATTTGCACAGTTTATGTAGGCCATCCATAGGTTTTAGATTTTGTTATCATCGAGAAATTTCCTATGTTGGCTTTCCAAAAAAAGGTCCAAAACCAAAAGCTTCCTATATGAGTAAGATGCGTAGTCCAAATGAATGCAAATGGATTGCTTACAAAGGGCTGAGGATGCACTGAAATGAAATCACGAAGAGGCCAGAACATTAAATCAATGCGTATGCAGATTTTTCAGATTTTGATATTGGGAGGTTTCAAAAAAAAAATTCCACATAAATTGGATGCTGCATACACTCTTTTGAAAGCCACACAAGGGGTTTTTTTTATTTCAATTGACCTCGTCTTATTTTCTTCACAACAGTCCTTGCAATTTGATATGTTGAATTTGCACTTTTGATTTTTTTTTTAAATGTTCTTGCATGTTTGTTTTAAGGCCAAAGCTTCAAACATGAATGTAGATTTCTATTGAAGCCATAATGGAAACTAGAATTGGGGATAGCCATTGATTGTTTTTTCCTTTTTTTATCTGAAATTGTGAAATTTTATAAGAAGGATTAATGATTTTCAATTTGAGGCAGCAAAAGACTTCAAGGTAAATATGCTAAAAACAGGTCTTTGACTGAGGTTTTAAGCTGATTTTTTATCAATCTGGGCTGGGTGAGTAGGATAGGATCCATGTCGAGACAATTCCGGAGATGCCCATGTGGTCAGTTTCTTCATTAGATGCTTGTAACCTACTAAAATATGAAATTAGTTGTGGAATTCACAACTAGTTGCGGAATCAGGCTACATTCTGTAGCTAAGTTGCAAAATCTTATTAAAACATGATACATTGTTTTGAGGACCACTACAAACCATAACCAGTCAATCTTGGGTAGTTGAACCTATCAAAACAGTTGGGTTTCATTTTTTTTATTGAATCAATTGAAATGATGAAGTTTATTTTGTCTCAATTTTTTTTTAACATAACAATTCTTTTTCTGATCCTCTAGATCACACAAAGTGCAGGAGGATAGCATAGTCAAGAATTATTGATTATTATTTTTTATAACAATTCTTTTTCTGATCCTTCAGATCACAAAAAGTACAGGAGGAGAGCGTACTCAAGAATTATTATTATTTTTTTTTTTAGATGTAAGAAATAAGTTCTCCTAATTACACTTCCCCGACAACGACGCTAAAATGTCTAGTCAATTTAGTATGTTCTAAATTGCTCTACATAAATTATCAATCTGGGTATCATAAATTGATGAAGTGTGGTGCACTATATGTGCTTAGTTAACCTTTCTCTTACTTTGTCATTTTATAGTTTTTATCTTGTTTTGGGGTTTTGTTCTTATTGATCTCCTAAAGTGTCTAATGCAAATGAAAATCCTATTCTAAGTTCTTAAAAATACTTTTAAAGGTCAAGTATGGATAGAAATTTCAAGACAAGGTTTATGTCCCTTATGGTAACTTCCAAAACTTAGCACTTCAAAAGATCTCAAAACATGCTACTGATCAAATCAGTACTTAAACAAAAGTGTAAATATGCAGCTAATTAAATCAAACAAAAGATGAAATACTGATCATGAAATCACCCTTTTTGCTGCTCATCTAAATACAGGAAAAAAAAGTTAAGCTACTGCACTCACATAAGTCAAAAACTGCAAACTGATAAAAGTAAAATCAATTCACTTCATTTATAGTCCAACATCTCGCCAAGTAGTCTTTTCGGGGTTAAACTACGGCTTTTGGAGATAACTTCAATAACATGAGGAATTGATATCTAATTGCAGAAAAATAAAACTAAAATCAAATCTCATCATTCATAGTCTGATAGCTCGCCAAGTAGTCTTTTCGGGGTTAAGCTATGGCTTTAGGAGATAACGTCAATGATATGAGGAATTTGATATCTAACTGTAGAAAAATAAAACTAAAACAAAATCTCATCATTCATAGTCCAATAGCTCACCAAGTAGTCTTTTAAGGGTTAAGATATGGCTTTAGGAGATAATGTCAATGACATGAGGAGTTGATATCTAATTGCAGAAAAATAAAACTAAAATCAAATCTCATCATTCATAGTCCAATAGCTCGCCAAGTAGTCTTTTCAGGGTTAAGCTATGGCTTTAGGAGATAACGTCAATGATATGGGGAATTTGATATCTAAACTAATTAACAAAGCAAATGAATAAGACTGAAATCAAAGCATAACTGAAATTAAAAATCTAAAAAAACAAAGTCAGCAGAGAGGCAAATCTCATGTCACTATTTGATGCAAAAACATGTAAAGAAAAACTAATTTACAATCAATCGGTTGAACACACTTACATGAATTAAAATTGCATGAATGGAAAATCTAAACTATCAAACTTGAAAGCAATAATTACGGAATGAGATCTACTCTACCTTACATTCTAATATGCTCCATGACATCTATTTTGCATCTCCTTCCATGTTGAGAACGTCAAAGCTTTATTCAAATTCTTCAAAATTACAAAGTACAACAAAGCTCTCCAAAGCTTTCCAAAGCCATCAAGGAAGAACTACAAACTCCAAGCTAAAGAACTAAAAGCTAAGCTAAGCTTAAGAACTCACAAGCTAACAAATGAAGGAGAGAGATCTCCTATTTAGACAAAAAGATGAGAAGTCATCTCATTAATGAGAGTCCATGAATCTCTCCCTCTACCTCTAGAGTCCTAATCAAAATAGGAACTAATAAGACACATGTTTTCTTATAGTTTCAATATAATTAGGAGATGTGACACATATCCTCATGATCCCATGATTCTCTCCACTCAAATTCAAATTTGGCCTTAGGGTGCCACATAAGGGTCTTCTAGAAACCTCCTTTTGACCTACACATGTCAACGATCTCAACCCGCTTTTTAGGTATAAGCATATGCACATTATTTTCTAATTTTTAACCACAAATTCACTTAAAAAGGGTGAGAATTAATAAAGTTTGGAAAAACATAAATGTGGCCCAATGATAATGAAAATGGGATGAATGTAGTGACATAGTAGTGAAATGGAGGTGATATAATGGGCATAATAGTGAAAGTGTAATGGAAATGAATGACATTTTCAAGACCCAACATACCCCCAACTGAAGTTATTGCATGTCCTCATGCAATATATATTACATTA
This sequence comes from Pinus taeda, assembly GCA_000404065.3. NCBI lineage: Eukaryota > Viridiplantae > Streptophyta > Pinopsida > Pinales > Pinaceae > Pinus > Pinus taeda. The sequence continues at coordinate 35,885 of APFE031441355.1, forward strand.
ACTTTTTTGAACCTTGAGTCTTGGCTTAACTTTGCATGATATCATTTGATAACTTCATATTTTTTTGCAAAGTGTTTTACTTGAATTGCAACATGGTTGGTTCTTGTGTTACAACCATTTTTTGTTGTTGTTGCATTCTATTTTGATATTTGAACTTTGCATAATGATATTTTGATTATTGTTGCAAAGTATATATTTACTGGATTGCATGATGGTTGGTTCTTGTGTGACAACCACGATTTTGTTTGTATCCAAATTATCCTTTAAGCACTTTTTGAAAAACCATTGTATGCTCATAATAACAATGTAATAGTTAATATATGTTGGAAGTATGTGGGCTCCTGAGTATGATATCGACATGGCAAGATATGAAGATGAATGTATCCCCCCCCCCCAACTGATGGTATTGACAATTTTATGAAATGATGAAGAGAAATGTTTTTCCAACAATTATCATTCTAGCGTTTCATGGAATTCTATGGTTAAAAGTTAGAAAATGACGTACCTTAACTTACCCTTTGGAATGGATAAGTGTTATGTGTGGTGGCTACAAAATTCTGATCATGTTCTTCTTCAAGTGGCTGAATAAGAAGAGTCATGGATAAGGAGTTAAGATGATTTGTTATTGCTTCTACTAAAACTTGTTGAATCTGCTCCAAAACGCTGAAAATAATAGTATTCATGTCTTCAAAACTCAGTGGCACAATTCCTACTATGTGGAAAAAATGTTCTGATGTCGAACATAGCAGGAAATTGTTGACTTAGTGACCATTAATGGTGCCACTAGTCAACACGAGAACTCTCACCATTGATGACAATGAGAGTTATGATGCCCAAACACATCATACTAGGTACGAATGAATTTATCGATATCGAGTCACCTAGAAGATCTGATGAACAAGGGACATTAATGTATTCCCATTGTTTGTCAGAATGAGAACTTGCCATTAAGGCATGCAAGTGTCAAGGTGTTTTTACAAGGAACTTAGACTCAAAGGACTAAGGACTCAATAATTTGCATTGAAGCAGGGCTTATTTGTGGAATGAAAATGATAGGAAAGGGAAGATGGAAATGGAGAGTAGAAATGGCAAAGGGCAATAAGCATGTGAATGAGCCTCTTGCTTTTATTTGTGGGTTATAAATGGACAAAAAGAGATGGAAAGTGTATGTGAATGTAAATGGAAAATATGGAGTGAAATGAGGTGAATCGTTTATTATGAAGTATGGATGTGATGGAGACAATAGTATCTGAAAGTTTTTCAAGTGTTTGGATCTGATTTTGCATCAGCATATTTCCTCTTTGTTGTTGATCATCCTATTATGAAACAAATTGGTCTCTTAGAGAGACACCATCCTCTTGTAGTCATTTGTCCTTCCTTCTGGAACCTACAAAAAAAACTAATACTTCTTCTGCAATGGAATGTAAGATTATCAAAGGAGAGAGGTGATCAATCTCTCTAATTATGATATTTACACACAAAACTAATAATTTGTATTAATGAAACAAGTTCTCAAAGGAAAAATCAAAAGAATTTATACCTTCTTTGGAATTTGTGCCCCAAGTTGAATGTTGCTTCTTTTCAGCAATTTATTTAATCATTTACCATTTCAAACTCTAATGATGTATTTCTCATTGTGTATATCTTGTTGAGATCTTTTCAACGATACTTGAATCATCAAAATCTGATTTTGTATGAGAAAGTTAGGATGATTTGAACAATGAGGTTTTTCAGCTGCCGAATTGGAGAACAACTACAGAATTGGAATTTAGCTGTGGAATGTGCACAGTTTCTGTAGCTAAAAATCTTGACTAAAAAGTTAGCCCTTCATATTTCATCATCAGTCCAAAATTAATCAATACCTTCAGAAAAGTGAGCAAATAATTTATTCATTTCATTTTTTCAAAATTATTATTTTTTTTTTGACATGCGGCGACTTAGTGTGGTGACTTAATGATAACACACACTTTGACTTCCCTTTGACCAAGGTTTTTTTCATCAACTTGGATCAAATGAATAGGACACCATCCATGTACTGACATTTCTCCAGCTACCCATATGGTTTGTTTCGTCTCTTGACACCTATAACGTATAGAAGTAATAAAACGGTTGTGGAATTGCCAGTTAGCTGCGGAATCAAGCTATATTCCGCAGCTAAAAGACAGTCAATCATCAGTTTTGAAATTCAGCACGCAATCCTCCAATTTCTATATGATTAGTAGCAAGATCAATTGGTACCAAGGCATAGTTCTCAAGGCCATTGATTAAAGGAATTCTAAAAACTGGATTCAGCTGTATTCTAATTGTTGATTTACTCAAACAGTTTAAAACCAAAGCATATAATCCAACCTCGCTATATGCGCAGTTTGATAAAGTTGAAGTGGAAAATAGTCATGATATTGATCAGTGCTTTTATGGGATTACAAGTTGACAGAGGTCGTTTCTTTGCAGAGTTTTTGGCTGAAAGTATGGTCAGACTGCCAAGCACATCATAATAAAGTTAAACACGTACAAAAAACTTGTCAATGAAGACAAGATCCATGAGTACCAACACCTGTGCCAATATTTTAGCAAGTAAAACACCGAGCATAGGAATAGTTGTTAGATGGGTGCTTGGAGAAGTGTCGTATTTGATCATCTTACTGTCAAACAGGAAGTAGCAGAATAGAATTAGACGGGTGGCGGAAGACGTGTTTCCTCAAACAACCAAAGTGTGTCGTGTTTAAACTGTTCTTTGTTCATTTAATATAAATCCTTTTTTTTCTCATGCATTCAGTGACACAGTGGATGACCTGGCAGCCAAGGAAATCGAATCTGAGCAGATTTCTCAAAGAAATCGAAATATGGCCACAATTGTTCAAAAAGAATTGTTTTTCCTCATGTGGCATGCAAAAAGAGGCTTCAAATAACCAAGAAATTCTCTCAAATCGCCTTGAATTTCTTAAAACCATTTCTGGGTTATCTAGCTGAACCTATTCGCAAAAAATTTCATGTTTTATTTTTTCCAAATTCACTTCCGTTTGGCCAGATTGTGCATTCAAAGTTTGACATTTTTTTACTATTTTGCGTTTTTGTGAATTGCTGCATTCGGCTGTAAAATTTTCGAATAAGAGGTAGGATGATACACCTTTATTTTCCAACGGTAGTATGCACAATTTTGAAACACATAATTTGGTTTTAGCCTCATGAATGTAAATGGAATTCGTGAAGTGGAATTCTCTGTAAAATCGATTTCAAAGAAAGATTGTTTTAAGATGCAATCAACAACAAATATGGTGAACGAACAAATTGCCAATAACCAAGAACTCAAACAAATCTATGAGGCCTTCAATAGAGATCATGAGCTCAACATTTTCTCTAGAGTATTGGTGACTACAACATGCCTTAAGCCTCTATTTTCAATCTATTTGCACAGTTTATGTAGGCCATCCATAGGTTTCATATTCTGTTATCATCGAAAAATTTCCTATGTTGGCTTTCCAAAAAAGCGTTCCAAAACCAAAAGCTTCCTATATGAGTAAGATGCGCAATCCAAATGAATGCAAATGGATTGCTTACAAAGGGCTGAGGATGCACTGAAACGAAATCACGAAGAGGCCAAAACATTAAATCAATGCGTATGCATATTTTTCAGATTTTGATATTGGGAGGTTTCAAAAAAAAAATTCCACATAAATTGGATGCCGCATACACTCTTTTGAAAGCCACACAAGGGTTTTTTTTTTTTTTTTTCAATTGGCCTCATCTTATTTTCTTCACAACAGTCCATGCAATTCGATATGTTGAATTTGCACTTTTGATTTTTTTTTTTTAATGTTCTTGCAGGTTTGTTTTAAGGCCAAAGCTTCAAACAGGAATGCAGATTTCTATTGAAGCCACAATGGAAACTAGAATTGGGGATAACCATTGATTTTTTTTCCTTTTTTCTCTGAAATTGTGAAATTTTATAACAAGCATTAATGATTTTCAATTTTAGGCAACAAAAGACTTCAAGGTAAATATGCTAAAAACAGGTCTTTGACTGAGGTTTTAAGCTGATTTTTTATCAATCTGGGCTGGGTGACTAGGATAGGATCCATGTCGAAACAATTCCAGAGATGCATATGTGGTCAGTTTCTTCATAGGATGCATGTAACCTGCTAAACTTTGAAATTAGTTGCAGAATTCACAGTTAGCTGCGGAATCAGGGTACATTCCACAGCTAAGTTGCAAAATCTTATTAAAACAGGATACAGTGTTTTGAGGACCACTACAAACAACAACTATTCAATCTTGGATAGTTGAACCTATCAAAGCAGTTGGGTTTCATTTTTTTTTTTATTGAATCAATTGAAATGATGAAGTTTATTATGTCTCCCTTTTCTTTTCTTTTCTTTTTTAACATAACAATTATTTTTCTGATCCTCTAGATCGCACAAAGTGCATGAGGAGAGCATACTCAAGAATTATTAATTTTTTTTTTTATAACAATTCTTTTTCTGATCCTTCAGATCACACAAAGTGCAGGAGGAGAGCATACTCAAGAATTATTATTATTTTTTTTTTTTAGATGTAAGAAATAAGGTCTCCTAATTACACTTCCCCGGCAACGGTGCCAAAATTTCTAGTCAATTTAGTATGTCCTAAATTTATCTACATAAATTATCAATCCAGGTATCGTAAACTGATGAAGTGTGGTGCACTATATGTGCTTAGTTAACCTTTCTCTTACTTCGTTGTTTTATAGTTTTTATCTTGTTTTGGGGTTTTGTTCTTATTGATCTCCTAAAATTTCTAATGCAAATGGAAATCCTATTCTAAGGTCTTAAGAATACTTTTAAAGGTCAAGTATGGATAGAGATTTCAAGACAAGGTTT
>APFE031441355.1:50161-72407 GCA_000404065.3 Pinus taeda
AAAATAAAAAATAAAAAAAAATAAAAATAGTGTATAAGCCTAAAAACCAATCACTGATTGGCGGTCTTATATAGAAAATACAGGGAAAAAATTAGAAGATTCGAATGCCCTATATTTTCCAAAAAAAATTCTCTCATTTCACTCGTAGTTTGTTCCATTCCATTTCATTTCATTTTGCTCCATCTCACCACCACATTCCATTAATAAAATTTCTTTCAATTTCTCTTCATATTCACCTTTCCATGTATCATCCATACAGTCATTTCTCATTTCCATTCATTCACCAAGTCATATGTTATTCACTATGTCAGTTTCCACAGCTAAATTCTGATTCCGTAGCTGATTGTTGATTCCGCAGCTAATCCTCTGTTACTCTGCAGTGACAGTCAAGTGATTATCCAAATAATAATAGAAGCAAGATGCAAGTATGGAAGAAGATCTTTGAAGACATCAACACTTGAAAAGCACCTATGGAGACAACCAATTAAAATTTAGCAAAATGAAAGAGGTATGATTCCAAGGTATGGACAAAGCCATTTTCAAATAGCATTTCAAACACATAAATTTTTTAGTTTGTAAATCACAGCTCCATAACATGTAATTATTTGACTTGATAGTTGCCTTAACTCCACCATATCCTCCGCATCAATCCTAACAGTCTCATAATCCATTCCCGAGTTTAACTCATACTTAGTCATACATCCTCATTACACCTATTAAAATGGCTAATCACGCAGACGTGAGCTGATTGAATACAGATCTCTTTCGGTGATGTTCCACTCCGTAGCCTTTTTATGAACCCACTGACATTCCACTCCATAGCCTTTTATGAACTCCAAATCCATTCAGTCTCACAAATCTTCATGAAAGACACTCTACCTCCAAACAAGATTTTACAATCCTCGGTTCATTATTTGTTTACACAAACCTCTGGTCCGTAAACCCTCTCTCATTTCATGCTCAATATTCTTCCCGTTTTGTAATCACTGGTTTTCTCCATGGCCCTCTTCTATTTTTCTGCTCACATAACCATTCTACTCTCGTAAAACTACCATTTACAGAGATGTCTTCACAGTGGGAAGGAAGAATGGGTCTTATAGTGAGAACAAAACTTGAAGGAGCTAAATTCATGGAGGGATACCCGCAGCTTAAGATCACATTGAAGAAAGCAAGATGGTTGTAGTTCATTAAGAATTTCAAGGGGCATAATAAGGAGGTTACAAAAATGTTTGCAAGATCTTTCAATGGTAGAAGTTGAAATTGGGGACATCAAATTTCCAGTGACAGAGTCATCAATTGCAGTAGCCACAGAGCTTCCACAAGAAGGGGAGAGATGGTTTAAGAACAAGGACTTCGATGAAAAGGTCTGGAGGGTCATTCTTCATAATCCAGGTATGGACGTATCAATATTTAAATGAGCAATTCATGTTTCAGCCTTAAAAGGTAAATGGACTAGTCTGTTGTTGATCATTCAGAAATTCATTACATGCAAGGGCAGGTATGGCTTCATGTACATGTATCATATCAGATTATTAATGAATTTCTTAGAGAATGAAACTATCAACCTCCCTTATTTATTGTTGAGTAGTTTGAGAAAAATGTCTACTATTGTGCAAAAGAATATAGATGACGTGGAACCTAATCTCTACCATCATGGCCTTATTAAAATCATGTTTGAGAATCATTTGAAAGAGAGAAAAGATACATGGGAAAAATTCCTATTTAGAAATTTCTTCCAAGACCCTCCTGAATTTCTTGAGGAGTTCAGCAAAGAAAAGTAGGAGGAAAATAATAGCTTTAACAATTCATGACACTCCTACTAGTATGACCAAGAAAAACAGTGAAAAAGAATTGCCTTCTAAAACATTGTCTGAGATTAGGAAACAAGTAAAATAGAAAGGAAAGAGGAATATTGAAGACATTTACCATACTCCTGACCCTTATTTAGAATAAGAGCAAGTGCTTTTTGAGAGATTAATTCATCTTAAAGAATAGTCAACTAAGGCAAAATAAAAAGGAAAGGAGAAATAGAGCATAGAAAAGGGAGACACAAGTTCACAAGGTCTAAGAAGAAGCTCTAGATTAAAGGGAAAATTGAAGAAAACAAAAATCAAAGGAGATCACTTCATAGACCTGGGAGGTGAAACTCCAAATCAGTCACTAGAAAACACTCCAACTGATCAAAGTCCACAATATTCTCCTTCTCCTTAGTTAGATTTTGAAAATAGTCCAAGGAAGACAACTCCAGAAATTAATCAAACTCAGCAATAGATGTATGATTTCATTGAATCATTGGAACAACATAAAATTACAGCAGAGCAAGGAAATTCATCTAATCAGCCAGGTACAATGTAGGAAACCTTGATTCAGTCATTGAAGCAAGAAATTTATGAGCTGGAAGTTCTAAACAGACATATCCAAAAGGAGAATGAAGCACTAAAAGAGCAAAACAAATTGGACAAAATTATCCATGACAGTACCATGCTGCATTTAGGATTATGGCACAAGAAAAATAGAAAACTGAAGAAGAAGAATAGGAGGTTGAGTAGAGCCCTCATCAATCTCAAGTATAGATGTCTTATGATGAAGCCCAGGATGATAGTGACAACAAGAAAGAAGAAGAAAAGGTTGGATGTCTTAGCAGAAGTTTTAGAGCAGATGAATTGAAGGGATAGTTACAATTTTGGTTGCATGAGGACATGCAACATCTTCATAGTGGGGGTATGTTGAGCTCGAAAACTACCTCTCTTCCAAGCATTTTCTTAAACCCTTTCTCTTATATTTTCCCATGTCAGTGCCTCCTAAGCTATCAAAAGTTGTTACATGTTGATTTCAAGAGTATATTTGAGTGATTTTCAAATTATATCATTGTGTGTGCTATTTGATCTAGGTTTTATTTATCAACTACAGAATGTAGCCACTTTTTGTAGCTAACTCACAATTCCACAACCATTTTCATTGTTCTATAGGTTTAAGGTGTCGGTAGGAGAAATGAGACACATGGGCAGCTCAGGAATGATCCACACATGCATGAGTTCCTATTTGCATAGCCAAATTCGTAACGAAAAGTACTGGTCAAAGGGTGGTCAACAGAGAGTTATACATTAACTAGGACTCTGATCCTGCACGTAAAAGAAGCCCAAAGCCATTCCTAAACTCATGGATCCATTTTTGTAGGCCATCTCCATAACACAATCCAACATCGACCTCACATAGATTTACTGCTCATGGCAACCGAGAGGCTGAATCCTCAGATTTTGACATGTTCGCATGTCTATTACTGAAGAAATTTCTCTGAGATACAGTTATCCATTTTCTCTATAAATATAAGCGTTTGCAACACAGATAGTTAGTTCTTAATATTGTTGTTATAGTGTTATTTTGTTGTTGTGTAACCGAGAGACATATTACTCTATTTCATAATACAAAACTTTGTTTTCCACATGGTTGTTTAAGCGTGGTTTGAAGTAACAGTGTGTTAGTCGAAAGCTGTGCAGAGGGCCCGTACATAGCTAAGGTTCCTTCTTTTGTTTTTGTATAGTTTTTCATGTATATTTTCTCTCATTCGAATTGTACATTTCTCTTGTTTTTGTTATGATCATAATCATTCTAACTTTGTACATGTCTTTGCAGCTTGTCACATTTCTTACTAATAGTGCACCTCAGAATAATCTTTAAGTCTGGTTATGCTCAAGCTTCTTAGCGTAGTTTTTGCATCAAGTAGTGATTTGAGACTTGCTTCCTCTGCTGAACTTTAGTTTTCAATTTCAGTTGTTTGCTTTTATTTAGTGAGATTTGTTTATTATTCAAGATAGTTTAGATATGAGTTCTTCATGTTATATGATGATATCTCGGAGCCTTTAGCTTAACCTCATTTTAGAAGTTAATTGGTGATCTATTGTGATTATAGGTGAAGTAATTGATTTTTCTTTCATTAGTTTGCAAGTAGATAGTTTAGATATCAGTTCTTCATGCTATATGATGATATCTCTGAAGCCTTTAGCTTAACCCCATTTTAGAAGTTAATTGGCGAGCTATTGTGATTATAGGTGAAGTAATTGATTTTCTTTCATTAGTTTGCAAGTAGATAGTTTATATGTTAGTTCTTTCATGCTATATGATGATATTTCCGGAGTCTTTAGCTTAACCCCGTTTTAGAAGATAATTGATGAAATATTGTGATTATAGATGAACTAATTGACTTTGCTTTCATTAGTGTGCAATTTAGATGTCATTCTTTTCATGCCATATGATGATATTTCCATAGTCTTTAGCTTAACCCCGTTTTAGAAGTTAATTGACAAAATATTGTGATTATGGGTGAAATAATTGACTAGCTTCCAGTTTTTTTACTTTTTGGTTTTGAGTGCAGCAATTTATTAGATTTCAATTCTACAATTAGGATCGATAGTAGAGATAGTAACCTCATTTTCAGTATTTTATTTTTAGTTTGGTTTATAGAGCTACATTTTCACACTCTTATTCAAGTTCTAATTTTGTAGACAATATGTTTTGAGATCTTTTAAGTTCTAAGTTTGGAAATTATCATAAGAAGAATAAACCTTGTCTTCAATTCTACATCCACACTTGATCTTTAAAAGTATTCTTAAAACTTTAGACTAGGATTTCCATTGCATTCAAACACTTTAGGAGACCAACAAGAACAAAACCCCAAAACAAGATAAAACTGAAAACAATGAGGTAAGAAAAGGGTTGTCTAGCACATACAATGAACTACACTTCATCAGTTTACGACTCCCGGATTGATAACTTATGTAGCAATTTACAACACACTAAATTGACTAAACAATAGTACAAGACAACATACATCCTTTTATGAACCTAGTTACATGTTCATGCATCCTAATCCAATACACATGCATCTATAAGTTTGCCACCATTTTACCTAGACAAAAATTGCTTGCAACATTGGAGGTGTTAGGCTCTCTAATTAGTTTCATTTTCTCACCTTTAGGAACAAATAACTTATCCATCCTATAGATTAATCCATTTTGGAGATGGCAATCAACTATGTTAACATCATCATGCACACAATTCTAGCTTTGCAACTACTAAAACACTTCCTTGAATTCCTCATCCTATGTGTATGCCTCTTTATGTGCATCAAGGGTGAAAGGTTCCATGTGAATCATAGTTCCCAAAGTTGTGATCTTTGATGTGGGTGGCCTTGAAAGCATTACAATTTTTTTTTGGTGTTTCCATTCTATTCTTGATCACTAAATGAAATTGTTGTAGAAACGCCATCCACTTGTCGTGCTTAGTCTATTGTAACTTACGATGTGCTTGTAGGTACTATAGTATCTAGTGATATGTGTGGATTATTGTCTCCTTTCCCATCAGATAATGGTTCCAATTTTTGAAAAATTGTACCATAACATAGAGAACCTTGTTATAGATAGTGTATTTGATAACCACTGCAAGAAATACTTTAGAATGGTAACATACAAGCCATCCCTCCCTGGATCAACACCACTCTCATAGCATACCCACTTGAATCTTTCTCCACTTCAAAGAGATGTTAGAATCTTGGTAATGCAAGAACTAATTCTAGATTGATATTTTTCTCTAACTCCTCAAAGGTCTTTTGTTGACCCTTTACCCACTAGAAACCCTTTCCACTCATTATTATGGTGTGGTGGAATTCTACTAAATGAGGCTATGAATTTCATTAGGTATTGTGATCCCCCAATTAAAATCTTGACCTCAGAAACATTGGTAGGAACTAGCCACTTCATGATGGCCTCCATCTTAGAAGGATATATATTTAGCTCTCCTTCACCAATCATGTATCCTAAATACACCAAGGAATATTTTTTAAATTCACATTTATTGTTATTTTCTAGTTGTCGGTGCTTCCTAAATGTATTTAACACCAAAAACAAATGCCAGATGTGTTCCTCTCATGTATCACAGTATACTAGTATATCATCCAAATAAACAATAAAAATGAATCTAGGAAGGGGCGTACTATGTCATTCATTAACCTCATGAATGTAGCTGGTACATTGCATAAACAAAGAAACATGAATAACCATTTATACAAACCTTTTCTCATTTTAAAATTAGTTTTTAGGTATCTTCTTCATGGAATCGAAACTAGTGATACCCTATATTTAAGTCTGACTTGGTGAAGTATTTTCCTTGTGGAAAATGATCCAACAAATCACCTATCCTTGGCAATCACATATTATTGAAATATTCAAGCAAATGTAATCAATTAACCAATAATGCACCATTCTCATGACATTTCATACATAGATATTTAACATGGTGTTGACAGTGTTGGATCTCACCAACATACAAAGGGTCTCCCCAATATGAACTCCCAATTAGACCTCACATCATTTGGTATAGGAGCGCCATCAGAAAATGTGGCCTGACTTCCATATTCTTAAATATTTTCCTTCGATGCAATAGTTAGCATAAGAGAGCAACACACATGTACATTTGAATGAGAAAGTAAGTATTCCTTGTGAAATCTTCAATAGCAATATGTATCAAGGTTATTTTACGGGAAAAGAATAAAAGTGAGACTTTAGGAGAAAATAAATAGTAATATTCTAGTAAATACACACACACACACACACACATGAAAGAATTTCTAAACACCTACCAAAATAGTTCACATAGACGTAACAATCATTAAAACAATTACAACACACATTCAACAAAATGAGCACCAAAGCAAATGAAATAGTAAAATTTCTTTAGCACATAATAACAAAACACATACTACGAGCATATAAAGATTATTCTTTAAAAAATCACAATATATGCATGAAAGTGTTTTGGCCCAATGAGCTCTAAATATTAAGAAAATGTTCCAAGATACATTGATATAATGAGACACTACTAGCTCCAATAGTGGATCATTAAGCCACCACTTGCCCTCCAAAAGAAAAATCTCTTTCTTTCTAATGCCTAGGTGGAAAAAGCAAGGTGAAAAGTCCTTTTCTTGAGCTATGAGGGTGTATATATAAAAATGAGATGACTCTTCAACTCCCTTGTGACTCTTGAGCTTCCCTCATGACTCTCGAGCTTCCAAATGACATTTCAAATTCCTAAGAAACCATTCGAATTCTACACAAAATTTTCACATTCATTGGGTGACCTTTGGACTTCCACACACTTTACATTTCTCATTTTCTTGAAAATTACATAATTACATCCACAAATGATGTGGTAGCATGATAACCAATATGACTCTTGATATGAAATTTTGACAAGACATGACTTGACATTGATGACATGGACTTGATGATGATGTGTCAATGTCAATATTCTCTTCTTGTTTCTACATTTGTGTCTTCATGATAGATGTTGCATGTTATTCCTCTTTCTCCTCCAAAAGGCTTGAAAATATGGATTCTGCTATGTTATCTAGATCTTCCAACTTCTATCATAACCTAGTGTCCCTTCATCTTCTTTCTTGTTGACCATCTTGTATTTGTAACTTCATAAGGGTATTCTTGCATGATATTATTGTCATTCTTCTAGAACATCATCTTGTCATGTCAGGATGCAGTACATGCAGATTGAATTCTCTCATGACATGATGACATCAGTCTAGAAATATCCTAGTCTACTTATCTTCATACAATTCACTAATCTAACACGGGGTTGAGTGTTAGACAGAGGAGAAGGCTCAAGGATCGTGTAGTGCACAGTTCCAGGAGGCAAGAGTGGGAGATTGATGATTGTGACTACATAATGCATAATGGTTGTAGGTGTGAAAAGAAAGATTGCATAGTTGAGGGTTGCAATGAGGTAGGATTCCCATTATGATTGCACAATGTGTAGTTCAGGAGAGAGATTGGCCCACTAGATTTTGTAGTTACGTAGTTAAGAGAGAGAGGGATCCAAATTGTAGACTGAAATTGCATAGTGCACATTGGGAGGCTAGCTAGGAGGATGGATGGTGTAGTTCTGGAGAGCAGGAGGTAGTCTTAAGCATTGTGACTACACAGTGCACAGTCCTTGGTGGAAGTAACTATGCATTGTGTAGTTCTAGGAGGAAGGGATGTTGATTGAGGTTTGAAACTATGCAATGCACACTTCAAGGAAGCTTTGAGGAGCAAGGTTGGTCAAGCAAGGAACTCTCTAGAATTTGACTAAGTGTGGAATCAACGAGGCAGAGGTGAAAGTAGGACAGGACTTTGAAAATAATCACACACTCAAAATGATCGATAACACAACAATGGATGCTCAACACCCAAAATTAGCATGAACCCATTGAAAAAAAAACAAAAATATGACACTGACCTCCAAGTGAAACACTTAGGATACACTTTGTGACACATGCAGTGACACCAACAAAAAAATGCATAAGACTTTGAGAATGAGTCTAATACATGTCTCTATGCTAGATAGGACTCATTAGTACCAAAGTCACCTCATAAAGGTGCGCTATAAATCCGTTTTACAATGTGTGACACTTTCCTTACCAAAAGTTCACACTTAGGTTTTATTCACAAAGGGACTAGAAAACTTAGAGGATATGCATGGAATGTCTTTTCCTACTAGAAATGATAGCTAACAAGGTTAAAGTAGGCTCTAAATTTTGGATATAGGCCAAACTTTGGATGGTGTTGTAGTAACGACAACACTTTGCGACACACTAGTAGAACTCCAGCTTCTTTGTCTTGGTATAACATTATGTATAGGCTCTGGTTTATTAGGAAGTATTGATTCATCATGTGGATTAATTTGGTTTTTTACTTTCCCCTTTTTGGTTAAACACATTCACAAATCTAGTTGTATCACAATTGTTTCAATTCAGGAGAAGGGCAATATAGTTGCTAGTTTTAGATTATCAGAGTCTTAGTTTTCATCTCTAGTGTTTCTCTGTTACCAGCGGTCCTGTTCAGTACCCCTGTGGAGTCACTACAGGAACACAAGCATTACTTCACTGCCAACATTCATATTCAGTACCCCAACAAAGTTACTTGCTTCACCTCTGTACATAGGAAGCCTTTCTCTTCTTTCACCTCTTATCTATTTTTACTTTATGCTCATTGGAATTTTATTTGAATTCATATCACCATGGTGGAAGAGGGATCCCAACTTATTGAGATAAAAAGAGGCTTCTCCTTTAGAGACAACTATATACACCTATGATATTAACATACTCACTATATATTTTCCTTTTTCCCTTCTCTACTTGATTGGATTTTCATGAAAAACACCAAATAAACCCAAAATGGGGAAGGAGGTTCCTAAAATAGATACGGGTGTCATGGTTCTACCCAAATATTTCCTTACAAAAGGATCATATTTTCCATTGACACATCATTGACCATAAGGATATAAACCAAGACAAATAAGCAAGACTGAAAGTTTGCCAAATGTTGTAGTGTCAAAATACCCTTTTCAACTTTTTCCAAATGCATTGGAATCAGACAAAAGACTTTCACACAAGATTTCATTCACAAGGAGGCAACACAAATGAAAACGGAAAGGACACAACATGACTTAAACAAATAAACTAACTATAGACAAGAAAATAAATATGTACACAGGGTAGGGACACAACCATAGGATACTAATGAAAATATTGCTTGAAATCCTAGCCATTGATAGGAAGATAGTCCATCTTCCCATCTAATGATTGGAGACGATAAGTATGGTGGTGAAGCTTGTCATGAACAACATCTGGTTTGATCCATAGGAACTAGAAATTTAGTTTGTTTAGCTATCTCTTTATGGGCTTTATCGAAATTCAATACTATATCTCCCACACTAAACTCTTTATTCCCTCATACTTCTTGTCAAACCATCACTTTATATGAATTTGATGGATAACAAATTTTTATTTTGCTTTCCTCCTTTCTTCCTGTAACTTCTAGAGAGTGTTTATTCTACTTTAAACTATAAGACATGTGTTACCCCAAGACTCTTGAGAAAGTTGAAGGGTAGGGAGTTATATGTTCAGAGATAAGATGGCTTCTTCCCCATACACTGGGAAGTAAGTGGAAGTTCTCAAAGATGGTTTAGGGATAACACAATCATCACACAAATAATTCACCAAAACATTATACCATTTCCCTTATTTAGAGTAAACAATTTTATTGATAATGCAGATAATATTTTATCGTTTGACTCAGTAAGAGCCTTACCCTAAGGATAATAGTTGGATGAATGTTTTAAAACAATTCAATTTTCTAAAGAAAAATCATAAATTTCAAGTGATGAGAAATAAGTTACATTATAAAAAACAATTGACATAGGAATGCAAAACCTGGTAATGATATTTTGTTTGAGGAATTTGATGACCTCCTACTCATTCATTTGTTTTAGAGGAATTGATTTTGTCCAGCGAAGAAAATATTTTGTAGTAGTTGAAATACATTGGTGTTGCTTCAACAAATGCGGAAATATCTCACTGATGATATCCAATCCCTATTGTTGAAAAGGTTCTTCTACAACCATGGGTTCCATGGAGCATTGACTTTCTATCATAGTTAGCAAATATCTGTCAAAATGGACATTTGCGAGCATAAGCATGTGCATTCTTGAATAATGTGGGCCAATAATAACCACCCCACAAGATTTTATGTATAGTAGTATCACCCACATAGTTTCCACTAGTTGGTCCATTGTGAATACCCTTTAGTACCCTTTCTGAATTTCTTGCTTTCATACACCTAAGCAAGACCCCGTTATGGTGCTTTCAAAAAAGTGAACCATGTACTAACTGATATGATAAATATTTGAGTCAAATGGCTCTCTTTTTCATGTTGATAAGTGTGAAGGAAAGGCATCATGCTCAAGATATTGTTTCACGTCTATGTACCAAGAGGTGGTTTCTTTAGTGGGGGTAACTTGTTCAATGTTATACATTTCAATTTCTTGTTCTTGCATAGAATAATCCTCTTCTAGTGTATTAACCACTTATGTGCAAGATGAAAAATACCATGGCCTTTTATAATGTGGATTGTCTTGAATTAAATACCATACTCTTGCAATCTTGTCATCTAGTTTTCCCTTATTTCGCCCAGCTATTATTGAACAAAGAGTGATATGACCATTGGATGAGGCACAAAGATGATGATGTGACTTTTCAGAAGGTATAGCCTAAAATGTTTTACCACCTTGTATACCTCATTGGATTTCTTATCAATGGAAAAGTAATTTAATTTAGGTATTTGTAAGATGACACTCATGAATGATATGGGTCACTCATTACCTTGATCATCCTTTTGTGTGAGAACGATTGTAATAGAAGTGTTAGAAGAAAAAAGTATATAACAAGAAATTTTTGCCAAAATCTGGAGTATATAGTGCTAGAGCCTCAATGATTTCTTTCTTGATATAGGTGAAGGCATCCTTTTCTCTATTATCACATTTATAAATTGCATCCTTTTTTATCATCTCTTGTAAAGGTTTTACTATCTGTGCAAAATCTGAGATGAAATTGTGAAGGAAGTTGGTCTTCCCTAGGAAGGATTGCATCGCTTTCTTGTTCACTGGAAAGGGAATATGAGTGACATTTTTGACCCACTATAGGTCCACTTTGATCCCACTCTTTGCAATTGTATGGCAAGAGATTTCCGTTGGACACTCAAAATATGCTCTTCTTAGGATTTAAAAATATTCTATATTTACGACATCACTTGAAAATTAACCTTAGATGACGCAAGTGATCATATATTTTCTTTAAAAATTTTGTCACATCATCCAAGTAAACTACTACACCCTTTCAAATAAAACCATGGAATGTGATGTCCATATCCCGTTGGAAGGTAGCTCATGATTAATGAGTTTAAAAGGAATTTGCTTAAATGCAAAGGTACCCCACTTGGTCTTGAAAGTAGTTTTATGCCTATCGGGTTTTTCTACTAGAACTTGGTTGTATCCAAAATATACATCTAGTAACAAGAAAATATCTAGCCCTAATATTTTTTGAAGGATTGTTCCATAGAAGACATGATATGGTTACCCTTTTTTGAATCCCACTTCAAATTCTGAAAGTCAACACTCAAGCATATCTCTCTGGACTTCTTTATGATCGGAACCAGATTGGAAACCCATGTCAAATGATGAACTTTAAATATGATCTGAGCATCCAAAAATTTCATTAGCTCTTTCTGAATAAGGGGTTCAAGCGTAGGATGAACTTTTCTCAACTTCTATTGAAAAATCTTTACCTGTTCTTTTATGGGATTTACGTGCTATAATATTTGTGTGTCATAAGTTTTCAAGTCATCGTACATCCATGCCAACACATCTCAATACTATTTAAAGAGGTGGATAAGAGTTTTTGTCTCTTGAGGTGTGCAACACATATCAAGATTCACATACTTCAAATATTCTTTTATACCAAGATTCACCTATTCATTTGAAAAAGTGGAGTTGTGAGTCTTTGCATTGAATGGTCCCTTGAAACGATTTTATAGCTCATACAACTTTTCCAAAGATACCACACTCTTGGGCATGGGGTTTCATTTATTTGCATGAGCTTACCCCTTGAATGATTTCTCATGCTCATCTTCTTCTACGGTTGTATCCTTGAACACATTTTTGTTTGCCATGAAGTTCAGTATCTGCTAGTTGTCATAAAAAACATGAAACTTAATAATGTTATCACGTACGGATGGCCTATAAATAATATAAACTAAAAATCCATCCTTTAATGTTGACAACCCAGCAACAACAATATGAATCTGAGGAACATAATTAATATTAAAAGCATGGAAAGGAGTTGTGGATGACAATATAAAGAAGGCAATGTTGGTGAGCACGTATCAGGATTGCGCACTGACATGGCACATTAAGCATTCTAATGACCATTCGATCACGAGGATCGCAGATATCTAGGCTACGCTGAACAGGGAATTTAGCAAGCCAATGTCGAAGACACAATCACTTATCGGGTTTCAGGAGATCGCAATGCTTCCAAGCGAGACCCCATGGGATCTAGATCAGAGATTGAAGAGTATGATTTGCGAAGCCAACATGACCTTGACAGATGGGCAATTCTCATGGTTTGTAGCATCACTAACATCGCATCTAAGAATGGTGCTGTCGCAACATAAGTTATCCACCCAGGCTGAAGATTTGGAGATTGCAATGAGACTGCATGAGACCCCAATACAAGATCCTAGCCTGGGAGTCCAACAAATTCATGTGCAACTACAAAATTTGTGACTGGAAATGCAGAGTTTGAAACAGGATAGGACAACTCACCCAAAATTGCGCGAGGAGGTATGGTGCATAAAATGCAAAGGCCAGGGGCATGAAAAGGACCATTGTCGAATCTTCGCGAATTACTTGGCAGGAGGAGGGCCGATGCCATTAAGACTAGAGGCATAAGTAGGACCAAGTGGGGTGCCTGCATTATGGTGCACGATCTGTCAGATAGGAGGAAAACACGCTATGGATAATTGTCATCTATTGCGGAAGTATATGAAGACATCCCAACAATTGTTCTGTAATTTCTGCAGGTTGGTAGGCCATGATGAGTGCACTTGCAAAAGTTACGAGTTAATGATGGATCCGACTCCTGCCTAGAGGGTGCAGGCTGAATCACGAGCCCTTGACCCAAATGTAGGAATGGCGCGCGCTATATTTCAGGGGCATGGATGAGGTCAAGGTGGAATGGGACCAGGAAGGGGTAGTAGATAGCTAATTTGTTACAATTGTGTAGGGCCAGGGCACTATGCCCGTGATTGTATGAATCTGATAAGAACATCATGTTTATATCATACTTAGTTTGATCATGAGGTAGAGGATTACCCTACATTGATAGCGAGGCTGTAGGAGAAAGGGGTACTCTAGCCTCCCCCGACTTAGAATTTGAAAATAATGAGGTCTGAGCTGCATGAAGAGGACCCAAATGTAAACATAGTGCTCAGAAGTGGTATCACGATAGGAGAGGACAAAGGTAAGTGGCCTAAAAAAAGTGCGTGGGTTCACAAGGCTCCTACAAAGGAACCTAAATTTGATATGGAGCACATGAAGGAGACATTCATGGAAGCTAAGAAGAGCTTGACGGAGGCCTCCACTTTAGGTAGTAAGGATTAACTAGAGCCGGAGATGGATCCTTCAATGATCACTACCTTTTTCGAGGCATGTATGAAACTATTGCACAATAGCAAGGCTATGAAAGGGTTGCAGGAACTTATCACTAGGTGCGTTGGGTTAGGAGAAGAGCACATAGTCTGAAAACTAAAAAAGCACACATCGCGAAAAGGAAGGGAATTGAGATTGATTGTGAAAATGGGGGAGTATGAAATGGATCAAGTAATTCTAGATCTAGGATCGGACACAAATGTATTGCCAAAAAAATTTGGGAATGCATGGGCAGACCTGCACTACAATGGTCTCCTATTCAATTGCGAATGACAAACCAACAAAAAATATTACCCATGGGAAGATTGCAAGGAGTAACGGTGGTTATTAAAAGTGCGAGAAAGATGGTGGATTTCGAAGTAATAGAGATTGTCAATGACATCAATCCCTATTCTCCACTACTGGAAATAGATTGGGCCACCGATATGAATGGACTAATAAATGTAAAGAAGTGCAAAATGATTTTTGAGAAAAAGTAACTGTTGAGCCTCAAAATTACTCTTTCCTTAGCAACTCTTCTCATTCATTTTCTTTGCTTTTCCATAAGAAATATGCACTCTCATCACCAATAACCAGTGTATACTGTCTTGAGGAGGACATTTAGTGATTTACATGTTATGATTTTATGTTTTTCTATTTAAATAAATTTTTGTATATTAGCTACGGAATGTAGCCTATTCTGCATCTAATCGGTTGTTTCGCAGCTACCTTCATGCTCTAATAGGTCCTAGGTGTCAGAAGGAGAAGCTAGCCACATGGGCAACTTGGAAATCATGATGACATGGACCCTGTCCTATTCATTCATCCCAGGTCGACAAAGAAGATGGCTTAAGACTACGGTCAATGGATAAGTAAAACAAAAAGATACCAAAGGTAATAGGACTCTGTTTTGTGGTTAATTAATGCATTTCACAGTGATGGGAAGCATTATCCAGAGCAACTACATGTACCTACGGACTCCAATAGCCACCTATACAAACAAATCCAATAACCACCATGTCTTGGATTTATGTCTCCACCAGCTGAGGAAGAAATTTCGCATATCTATCTTCTATGTGTTTGGCTGTAGCATGCTTTTCTCCACAAACAATTATATAATTTTTCTTATAAATGCTTGTGTAAAGGATCGAAGAAGTTAGTAGTAATAGTAATAGTTTTATTGTGAAACCAAAGTTCTAAGACTCTGTAATTTTTGGGCATTTTGTGTCCCTGTTTTAATATGAGAAGACTGCATGTTTTTATGAACATTTGAAGGATTTTTCTTGGAGTTGATTGAGCAAGTGTAGCCTAATCAGTTGCAGAGGGCCCCTGCATTGAAGAAGGTTTCATTTCATTTTCTTATTAA
This sequence comes from Pinus taeda, assembly GCA_000404065.3. NCBI lineage: Eukaryota > Viridiplantae > Streptophyta > Pinopsida > Pinales > Pinaceae > Pinus > Pinus taeda. The sequence goes on from APFE031441355.1 coordinate 65,598, forward strand.
CAATGTCTATAATTTAGAGTAGTTTCCATTAGCTTGATCTCTTTTTAGTTATTATCAGTAGTTTAGAAGATAGAACTCAATAGTGTAATCTTGTTTCTTCAATTAGAAACTAACCTTGTTTCAAGATGAGAGTAGGATTGAAGAATGATAAGGATATAGTGTTGGATTGTTTACTTCATTCATTGTTTTTCAAGTTTAAATTCTCAATTAAACTGATCAGTGTCATTTACTGTCTTTTCCATTTCATTTTTAGTTTATTGACTCACGGTGTTAATGAATGTTTATGGAAAATGCTTCAAGTTGATAATGCATCCTTAACTAAGTGGTTGAACATTTCATCTATGAAATGAGTTATTTCTGCATCTTTGTATTTGCTTTCTCTTAGATTAATGAAGTACAAATTTACTCAAATGTCATCCCAAGGAGACTTTCTCCCAAAATTGAGAGGCAGAGTAACCAAGTATTTCATTTAGTTTTATTTCTATAATTAGTTAGACATCAATTGCAAAATTCACTTTTAGTATTAATTCAAGATTTGGAAATAATGGTAAAATAAGAATAGAAACTTTGTTTTCATTTCTTTCTTAGCTTTTCTTCCAAATCTTTCTTAACTCTATTTTCATTTTTAGATTTTGAGCAATCTTTATGAAAGTTAGATTTAGTTTTGATAATTTACATTGTAAACCATTAGGAATTAAAATACCAAAAACCATCCAAAACAAAATAAAACATAAAAACAACGAAGTAAGAAGGGTTAGCTAGCACAAACAATGCAGTACATCAGTTTACGATACCCGGATTGATAATTTAGGTAGAGCAATTTAGGATGCTAAATTGACCAAACATTTTGGTACCGTTGTCGGGGAAGTGTAACTAGGTAGCCTTATCTCTTACATTAAAAAAATGATATGCATAGAGAAAGAGACTCTAGGGGTAGATTTATAGCTAGGGGCAGTAGTTCAATTCCTACAACACCACCTACTCCACCAAGAACAAGGAAAGATACACCCCAGCCCAAACTCATATTCCCAGCCATAGAACACCTGAAATTCCAAATGCAAAAATTCAATCAAAAGAATCTCCTACTTCATCTACCAAGTCAATCCTAGAGAAGAAAAATCTTGAACCTCCAACAGCAGGAATAGGATTTTTCACCTCCATAGGAGAACACGTTTTAGTTGAAGAATTAGGAATACTTGGTGAGGAAGAAGAAGTAGAACCTCTCTCCAATATCCCATTAATAGAAGAACCATAGCAGTAGAAAGTAACCTTGCAGGTTGAACCTTATACTGACTCTGAGGAAACTATAATGGCAAAAGAAGGAGAAGATGGGGAATTCAGTTTGTTTGGAGGGGGTAGAGGAAGAGGTATAGGAAACAATGGAGGAGGTAGAGGAAATAATGGAGGAGGTAGAGGAAATAGGGAAATAGATAATTCTTTTGGACTCCCTATAGTGGATGAGGAAACAAATCCCACAATGAAAAATATATCACCTTCTGTCCTCCCAAACTTCCATGGGTTAAAAAGTGAGGATCCTGAAACATTTTTATTTTAGTTTGAAGTCTTGTGCAGAACCTATGACTATCTATAAGACTCTCAAAACTCAAATTATTTCCTTCAACACTAAAAGAAGATGCTTTGAAGTGGTTTGTGGAGTTAGTCACTCAGTCCATTAGAACATGGAATGACATGAAAAAAGGCTTTTGGATAGGTACTTGTATTATTGCATGCCTACCAATCACAAAGATGAAGTGTTCAAAATGATGAAGAGAGGATGAAAAATTAGAGGATTTGATTGAGAGATTCAGCTATAATTTGAAAAGAGCAAAAATGGACAATTTAGATGAAGATACATTAAAAGCTCTTTTATTAAAATCCATTAGAAATGAGTGGATAGATATCCTTAACATGATGGGGAAGGGATATATCTCTCAACTTCCATTAAATGATATAGGAGAATTATGTGTTCATCTCTCAAGAGGGAAATCTAAAACCGGGAAAGGTCCAAGAGATGCTTCCCTTGTTAGAGTAAACAAATTTGCAACTGGATTTGTAGGTAGGGCGGAAATTGGTAATATGCTTGATGAATTTAAAACTGACATTCTAGGGAGTCTTAGTGAACAAATAGACACCATTAAATTACAAAACAAGAAGAAAACTGAGGCTGATGCTTTAGCCATCTTTTGTCCAAAATGCAGAAAAAAGCATGCTCTAAGAGAATGTTCTTTGGATGAAAAAGTTGTAGAAACGTGTATGATTTGCTCAGAAAGCCATGAGAGCAAGGGTTGTCCTTCAATTCCAGGTCTTAAGGCTGACTTTCAAGAGGAAACAGTCCCAAATTCTGCATAACCTCTTTGTTTTTTTGCTAGAAGACCTTGGCAGGGGCCACAAAATCAGGGATTTAACAATCAAATGTATCTTCAACCCCCACCAAATTGGAATTCTTGGCAAAAATCTTGGCCTCAACCTAAATCTCAATCTCAAACTTGGCTAAATCTCAATCTCAAACTTGGCCTCAACCTTAATCTCAATCTCAACCATGGGCACAAGGATTACAAAATCCTTATGGGATATTTTCTCAATATTATCAATAGCCTCCATCATATTTGAATGATCCTCCCCCATGCATTCCACAAAAAATCAGTAGCCACAACTTCAAAATCAGAACCCTCAACTTTCATTACCATTTCCAAAACAATATGCACAACAAAACCAAAATCCTCAACTCTTACGGCCATTTCAGCAGAAACCAAATCAGCTACTTGCCCAACCATTACCAAATCCCAATAATAAAAACCCTCAGAATGCTTACATGGTAAAATGTCAACAATTTCGAACTTACATGATTACTCCTCTAGATATTATTGATGTTCAATTGAGATCTGGTATGATATTAGAAAAGGAAAGACCTTCTGCAGTTATTCAGGAACAAGATAATTTTGAGGAAGATTCTCTAAAGGTCAATAAAAGTTTTGAGGGAACATCTCTCCAAAACCAAAACATTGAAAAAGAAAAACAAAAATAATCAATGAACACAACTCCTATCATTGAGAAACCAACATCTACTTCTACACCTCCTTTTCCTGAAAGTTTAAAAATTGATAGTGGAGTAGAAAAGCAGATTATGTTGCCTAATTATGATTTTCGAGATGAATTGAAGAATGTCTATATCAAAATCCCTTTTCTACAATCCATTAAAGAAATTTCAATTCTAGCCAAAACAATAAAGGAGTTGAGTATAAGGAAATCAGGAAGAAAAACAAAGGAAACAAAAAGAATTCACCTGGTAGGAAAAATATCAAACATAATGATGGGAAAAAATGCCATACAAAAATATGTGGATCCAGGAAGTCCAATTGTTAAAACACATATCAATGGAGTTGAAATTCAAAATACATTAATTGACTTAGGGGCAACAATAAACATCATAAGCAAACAAACTATGGAGCCGCTCAAGCTTCCTAATCTTCTCTACACACCTACCTTACTGCAAGTAGCAGATAGATCAGTAATCAAACCAGATGGAGTGTTAGAAGATATTTCAGTATCCTTAGATTCTTGCGAATACCCTGTTGATTTCATGATCTTAACTCCTGAGAATAATTTAAGTGGACATCCACTCATGTTAGGAAGAACTTGGCTGGCCAGAGTTGATGCTTTTACTAGCTATAGATCTGGTGACATGCATATTTTTTATGGTAATTCAACAAAAAAATTTACTTTATATCCTCTAGCAAAAGCAATCACAGAAATAGATGACAAAGAATGGATTGATGATGAAGATGATATTCAACCTCTCCTTACTATTTCAGATATTAGTGAAGATAGTCAAATTTTAAATACATTGGAAAATTTTGAATAATCTTCAAAATATGACCATGAGCAATTTCAAGAAAAAACTAATGTTGAATATTTGTCATCTAGGCAGATCTCTCTCTATTCTATGGAAGAGTTTGGTAGCTCTACAATTGAAATTTTTCTAGGTGGGACATTGAATATAAACAAAAATTTGGAGAAACTACAACAAGAAGAGCTAATCAAAACATTACAAAAACATTCTGCTACATTTCAATGGGAATACATTGACATGAAAGGCTTTAATCCTAAGACTTGTATCCATCACATATACATTGAGGAGAATTGTAGACCTATCAGACAACCTCATTGAAGGATGAATCTAAATCTTAGGGAGATTGTAAAAGAAGAGCTCCAAAAATTAATGAATGTAAAATTCATTTACCTAATTTCAGATAGCCAATGGGTTTCTCCTTTGGTAATTGTTCCTAAAAAGAATGGTAAATGGAGGGTGTGCATTGATTATTGAGAACTAAATAAATCAACCCTTAAAGATCATTTCCCTTTGCCTTTTATAGATCAAGTGTTAGATACATTAGCAGGTAAGAAGTATTTCTCATTCTTGGATGGTTTTAGTGGTTATAATCAAATTCAGGTAGCACTTGAAGATTAGGATAAAACCACATTTACTTGTCCATGGGGAAATTATGCCTATCGAATACTTCTTTTTGGGTTATGTAATGTACCTGCAACATTCCAAAGAGCAGTATTAGGGAGTGTTTCTGATCTAATACATGATTGTGTAGAGGTATATATGGATGATTTTACAGTCTATGGGAATACATTTGAAGAAGCTTTGGAAATTTTGGAAAAAGTTCTTAAAAGATGTAAAGAAACAAACCTTTCACTAAGCCAAGAAATATTTTTTGTGATATTTACAGAAGGTATTGTTTTAGGACATCACATTTCAGGAGATGGGATTAAAGTTGACAAATCTAAAGTTGAAGTAATCTCTAAATTATCAGTTCCAAATTCCCAAAAGGATGTTAGGAGTTTTCAAGGATTTACAGGATACTATAGAAGGTTTATAGAAAATTTCACTAAAATAGCATCCCCACTCTTCAAATTGCTTACCAAATATTGTGAATTCAATTGGAATTCTGATTGCCAATTGGCATTTGAAACCTTAAAAACAAAAATTTCTAAAGCACCCATTTTAAGAGGTCCAAATTAGAAACTCCCTTTCCATATTTCAACAGATGCTTTAGATACAGCTCTGGGAGCTGTATTGGGACAAAATATTTGATTCCTTATGCCATTTACTATACAAGTAAGAATTTGACCCCCACTAAGTTAAATTATATTGTGACTGAAAAGGAATTTTTAGCTGTTGTTCATGCAATTAACAAGTTCAGACACTATATAGTAGGATATGAAACCTTTGTTCATACAGATCACTCTGCAATTAGATATTTAATGAATAAACCTATTACTAATGGCAGAGTTACAAGATGGCTTTTACTTTTGCAAGAATTCAACATTACTATGCTAGATAAACCTGGAAAACAAAAGATAGTTGTTGATTTCTTGTCCAGGATTCAGAATATCAAAGAAGATTCTCTAGTTGAAGATAAGTTTCCTGATGAATATGTTTTCGTAGTAACTACTCAAACTCCTTGGTTTGTAGATATTGCTAACTATTTGGTCACATGAAAGTTACCTTCACATTTGTTTCCTAGAGAGAAAAGAAAATTATTCAGGAAAGTAAAAGATATTCATGGATCACTAATGAATTGTATAAAACAGGCCTAGATCTTATGATCAGAAGGTGTGTCAAGGAAGATGAAATGCCTAAGATTCTTAAGGCATGTCATGATGAGCCGTGTGGTGGACACTTTGCTGACAAGAGGACAACCTATAAAATCATTTCTTTAGGATATTATTGGCCATCCATCTTCAAAGATGCTAAAAAATATGTCAGGAGATGTAACAACTACCAAAGGGTAGGGAAACTTGCTCCCTCAAATGAAATTCCATTACAAATTCAGGTACTCATCGAACCTTTTGAAAAGTGGGCCTTAGATTTTATTGGGCCAATTAATCCTCCATCTAAGTAGAAGAAGTATATATTGGTATGCACTGATTATGTCACTAAATGGATAGAAGCCAAAGCATTACCTTTTGCTAATGGAAAATCTGTAGTTAATTTTATTTTTGAGGACATCTTCACTCATTTTGGTGTTCCAAGCGAAATTGTGACAGATCATGGATCTCAATTTACATCTAACATGGTGGAAGGGCTTGTGGAAGAATACAAGATCAAACATAGGAAATATACTCCCTATCATCCACAAGCAAATAGTCAAGTGGAATCTACAAATAAAGTGATTGAAGGAATTCTCACCAAGGTTGTCCATCTACATAGAAGATATTGGGCAGAAAGGTTTCCTGAAGCCTTATGGGCCTATAGAACTACATGGAGGAACACAACGAGACATACACCCTATGAACTTGTTTATGGAAAACAAGTCGTGTTCCCTATGGAGTTCCAAATCAGAACTTTCATGATGGTAATCCAATTGGGACTAGATTTATCATAGGCACAAAATCATAGGTTGGAGCAATTAAATGAACTTGATGAAATCAGGCAAGAGGAAGTTCAAAGGACTCGTATAGTCCAACAACAGAGGGCTAAATGGCATGACAAATATATCAAGGACAAAAGGTTTCAAGTGGGAGATTGGGCGCTAATGTTTGATTCAAAGTTTAAAGATTTTCAAGGCAAGTTTCAAACTCATTGGCTTGGGCCATGTGAGATTGAAAAAGTCTTTAGTAATGGAGCAATGAGGATAAGAACAATAGATGAAAGTAAAACTCCTCTTCTTGTGAATGGTCATAGATTAAAGATATATCAAAAACCAATTTCAAAAGAGGAGTTCATTAATATTTTCCAAGACAATTCTAAAATGAAGCTAATGTTATGGGAATAAGTACCTTAGGGATTTGGGTTAGAAC
>APFE031441355.1:77774-124387 GCA_000404065.3 Pinus taeda
ATATATATATATATATATACAGTTCCAAATTTTTGATGTTGTTTTTATCTTGGTGAATGAATGATATGCCAATGTAATGCTTGATTAGCGATAGAATCCGCTAATGAATTTTTAGATCGTGGAATGTGCAAATAAGTAATATAAACAAATTATCGTTGCAACACCCTCACTCTCAAAAATTGGCGATATAAATAAGGATCCCGAACCCGATAAATGTTGTTTAATTGTGACACTACCAGCTATGAGTCAAGATACACTACCAATGAATCAATTCCATAAGAAATAGCTTCAGATAGTAAATTAATGATGGCAGTATATTCGGCAATATTATTTGACACAGAACCAATACATACTCCCCTTGACACCATCAACTGACCAGATGGATAATAAATCACCCAAGCTATGAATCCGAAATAGACCAAGTCATTCATCAACACCTGCCAAAGCAGATCAAAAAAGTGTCGATATCACAAAAATTCCCGATAAAATATGTACAAAAAAAAAATATACAAAGAAGACATTGCTCGGCCTTAACCCAAGCAAATTACTTCTTGAGGTAGAGCCCATTTCGAGGCTCCGCCAACTCGTTCCCTTCAAAATTGATTAATTCATAAGCACCTTTTCCTAAAACTTGTTTCACTATAAAGGGACAATACCACATAGACTTAAATTTTCCTACCCCCAAGGCATATTTATCTTGATTATAGACCAAGACAAAGTCACCTTCAGAAAATACTTGAGGATGGACAACTTTATCATACTGAGTTTTAACCCTTTTCTTATGAGCCTCATTGATTATGGTGGCATCTCGACACTACTCATCGATATGTTTCAAATGAATGAGGCACTCTTCGAGACTAGAGGTCTGTAGAAGAAGCTCAATAGCTAGCTCAAGGGATGGAATTTTGCACTCAATAGGAAAAATAGATTCTAGCTCGTAAACTAACTAAAAAGGTGTAAAATTGGTGGCAGTCCTTACCGAGGTTCGGTATGCCGAGAGAGTTGGATACAACATGATATGCCAATTGGAGTGATTTTTGTCAATTGTCATTTGCAGGATCATCTTAAGGGACTTATTCACAGCTTCGACTTGCCCATTGGCCTGAGGATAATATGGAGACAAATGCTCCTGTTGGAAGCCAAAATTAAGAGCCAATTTGGTCATCAGTTGGTTCTAGAAATGACTGCCATGATTAGTGAAAATCTTTCTTGGTATACCAAAACGTGAAATAATCTGATTAAAGAGGAACAATGTTGTTGTTTCACTATCATTTTTATAAGTAGACATGGCCTTAACCCACTTCGTAAAGTAGTCTATAGCCACTATAATGTACTTGTGATTCGCTGCTGAAGGTAGATTACGAGTAGTAAAGTCAATACCCCACTTTGTAAAAGGATCGATAGTGATAACAGGGAAAAGAGGAGCTGGATGTGCACGCATCTTCCAAGTATAGACTTGACAAGGGTGCCAACGTTTGACCGCTTTCATACAATCTTTGAAAAGCAAAGGACAAAAGTAGCCAGCACGCAAGATTTTCTGGGTTGTTGCAAGCCCAAATAGATGACCACCACAAGCTCCATTGTGGCAATCATTAAGCATAGAATCTGCTTCCTCTAAGGTTAAATAATGCCTCAGGATTGAATCAACCGCTAAGTGATATAATGTATCACCAATGATGACATAGTTCTTAGCCACGTGACGTAATTTTGGATGTTCATCCTTGGAGGAAGCAAGAGGGAACTTCGAAGTCTGGAGATAGATGATGATATCTCCATACCAGGGATATTGTGAAGAGATGAGGAATAGATGTTCGCCTAGGAAACTTTCCTCATAAATAGTATCTTCTTCACAAGGTAGCTCGGAAATTAATTCTGTAAAAACCAATGATTTCTTAGACTTGGCTAACAAGAACTCGAGATCGAATTCTTGTAAAATAACAATTCATTGATTGTATTTTCCCCCAATCACTCGCCTACTGAGGAAAAATTGGAAAGGATTGACCGCCGCTAGGACAAATGTTTTGCATAGTAGAATATAATGGTGAAGCTGTTGGACAGCATGGACAACTGTCAAGGCCAATTTCTCAACCAGAGAATAGCATATTTCAGGACCTACCAAGCCTTGAATCAAGTAGTAAATCACATGCTCCATGAGAGCATCATCTTCCTGAACCAGAACCATACCTATGGTTGATTCTGCGGTTGCAAGATATAAAAGGAAAAATCTACCATAATCTAGTGGACTCAAAAGCGGGGCAGAGATTAACGCCTGCTTCAAGGCATCAAAAGATCGTTGCGCAAAGTTATCCCATAAAAATGGAACTCATTTCCTCAGTAAACACATAAATCCTTTAGTTATCTCAACATAGTTTGCTATAAACCGTCTCAAGAAATTTGCCTTCCCCTGAAGACTTTGAAGTTGTCAAATGGAATATGGGGGAGGCAATTCAATTATTACCTCTACCTTGAAGGGATCAACTCGAATCCCTTCAGTTGATACAATGAACCCTAACAATCGACCAGATGTAACCACGAAAACGCACTGATTTGGATTCAACCGGACCTTGTAAAATTGACATGTCTCAAAAACTAACCAAAGGTAATTGGGATGATCCATTCTCTTTTAAGAACGAGCAACTAAATCATCCAAGTATTCTTCGATGACATGCTTGATGTTGTGGAAAGCGTAAGACATGGCTCGCTGAAATGTAGCTCGAGTATTTTTAAGACCAAAAGGCATCTTTTTGTATGCAAAGGTACCCCAGGGACAAATGAAAGTTGTCTTATGCTGGTCTTCTAGATGGATAGATATTTGGTTATAACCAGAGAATCCATCCATGAAGGAGAAAATCTCATTACCCACACATTCATCAACTATCTAATCAATAAATGGTGTGGGTTAATTGTCTTTCGGACAAGCTTTGTTCAAATAAAAAAATTCAATGCACACGTGGTTCGTTCCTTGTTTTTTATCAACTAGGACTAGATTAGAAACCCAATTTGTTAGAGGAATGGGGTATATGAAACCTGCCTTGAGCAACTTTTCTACTTCAGCTTTAGTAGTTGCTTTCCTAAGATTGACTGGCCGAAGCTTCTGACGAATCGGCGTAGCGTTTTCGCACGTCTTAATCTCATGCTAAATGATGGATGGATCAATACCAGGCATTTCTTCATAAGACCAAGCGAATACATCTCGAAACTCTTTAAATAGGTCGGTGTAAATTTGAATCTCTTCAAGGGAACACTCAGCTCTGGTGAAGACATTTTCTACCACATTAGGGTTTCTAGAAATGTTTATGGGTATGGTTTTTGGAATAATAGACATATTACTTTTGGCAAATATGTGTGTTGGAGCCAAAGGGTTTGAAATCGTACAAACATTGCTAGTAAGTAGAATGGAGAACCTAGATTCGACTTCTTACAATGGGAGAAGAAAATATGAACAATGGTGTAAATATTCCCATGGTCGATCTACACTTTTCATTGCTTTTAAAATTGCTTCCTTAGATGGTAAAACTGTATCTAAGCAATCCATAGTAGAAGTAGAGTTAAGCGTCCAAGCTAGAGCCACATCACCATCTAACTCCTCCTCTAAAAAAGGAGCAGGATGGTCTTCTATAGAGTTAATAATAGATTGATATCTAAGCTCTGTTGCAGACATAGGGAATGCCATTCCACCAACTTTCCCTTCATTTAATGTGGTTGTAGGCGAAGGCAAGGTCCAAGGGTCTAAAAAATAACGAGTCCACAAGAACTCTTCTCGTTAAGACTCTTTGGAGGATGAAATGGCATTGATTCTAGCTATATGAGTGGGAAGATCAAATGTATCCATCAATGAAGAGTACGTCCCAACTCCTAGATTCTCGATAGGTTGACAGGGGTTATCCACCAGTGGAACAGTAGAATCCGAAGTTGCACGAGGGTCAAGTGGAGAATAATCTAATTGATCAAATTTGACAATCCTCCCCTCATGAGGAAAACAAAGGATGTGAAACAGAGTTGAAACTATGGCACCCATTTCATAAATCCAATTCCTTCCTAAAAGGAGATTGTAATCTAGATTGGAATCAATGATTTCTACTTCGATATTAATGACCTTTCATCCAACACATATAGGAAGGGTCGGGATAATCCCATGTGGCCTATGAGAATGTTCGTCAAATGTTGTCAAGAGAGTAGGTGAAGGAATAGTTAAAGGTGTTCAAATGGCCTTCCAACATGACATAGACATTATGCATGTGGAAGCTCCCTCATCTATAACTGTTCAAAAAATATTAGCTTTCCAGTAAGTAGGATTTTATTTGAAAATCCATATGATGAGGAAGTCTCTTTTTGACATTAAGAATATCAAAAGTGACCACTAAAGAATTATTTAGATCGACTGCCCCAATCGTTGAAAGCAAAGCACTTTGTTGAGTAGGACATGACTAGAGTACCTCTAAAGCAAACATAGCACAAGGACTTTGAGCTAGATCTTCTACAGTGGAGTAGTTATGGGCTACCCTAGCATTAGGGTTAATATTCATGTGCTTGGTGGAACCTTTCGGTATCCGAGGTGTAGACTCAACAAAGGGTTGCTCAATATGAAGTGGATCCATAGTTTCAGGAATAGATTTATCCTTAGATGTTTCTACTTCACCATAATCACGTGACTATGTAGCCACATTGACATTAGAACTCATCATGAAAACATTTGAGGAATTGTCCCCTTCCTGGTTGCCCCTTGCAGAAGTACCAAGGTTTGAGTTCCCGCCAGCAAGTAACTGCTGCCCTTGGGGGAAAGGGTTAGTTAAGATAGCTTGGGAGCTAGAAGACCCTTGCTGCACTAACAAGCACTAAGAATCTTGAATTTTTGGGCAGAGATGAGTCAAATGATCTCCACTGCATAACTTGCATGGAAATTTAACTTTCTTCGTAGACTCTTTTCCACCCTCACCAGCACCATTGTCGAGCTTGTTCGCATTACCCTTCCCATCCTGATTATTCTTTTTACCTCGTCCCTTCTTCTTCCCATCAGATTATTGATTTCCTTTAGGGTTAGAGGCCTCAACAATGTTTATGGAAGAAGGTTGGTAAGGTGAAGGAGTACATGGTGTAGCTTGATTAGAAGAAGCAGTTTGTAGAGACAACTGCTACAATTGGTTCAAAAGGTTCACCGCATTTGCATCAACCGATCCAAATATACCATCAGCATGAGGGCTTAGCTTTAGTTTGGCTACATCAACTATGGATCTAGGAGAATCAGGCAAGATTTTCTTAAGAGTCCCAGACTGAGAATATATCAGTTCTAATTGGTGGGCACGAAAGATAGCCTGCTCTTCCAAATAAACGCCTGACATAGAAACATCCTTGGATATCTCTGGTTGTAATGATTTCAAAACCAGTCGAGACAGAATTTAGGCAAAATTTCAACTTTGATAAGCCTTTTTCTCTGTCTCCATTCCTGGATATGATCTGAAATGTGAGTAGCCATGTCTTGATAAAAATTGGTAGAAGCTTAGTTCTGGCTTCGTAATGGACATGCAATTGAAAATGGTTTAGGAAAATGGTATCTAAATCAGCGAAAGAGGTAAAGGTTCCCCCTTGCAACTCTATATACCACTTAGCCACATTCCCTGTTGAGGTGCACTGAAATAATCTCAACCTAATCAAATCATCGATAAGGGAGTTAGATGAACACCATAAATGGAACGTGGTTACATCGTCACCTGAGTCTTTACCACTCTTCCCTTCGAATTTTGTAATATCTGATGGAAGTTTGGTTGGGACCGGAGGCTAAGTTGGATTGTATCTAATTGGATCGTTCATCAACTTAGTTAAGTATTGAAGATTAAGCATGGCTAGAAAAGGAAGTCGTGGAGGACCTTCGGGATTCCACCTAGATTGGGCGGGGTTCCCAAAAGTCTAAAAAGAATGACCTGGATTTTGAAAGGCACCAGGTTGCCCGAAGTAACTGGTAGAGCCTACTGATCCAAAAGGTGAACTTTGTGGTCCAGCAAAACTTGGAGTTTGACGAACTCTAGCCGAAAAACCTCCATATCTAGCAAACTTTCCCCCTAACAAATCATTGTAAGGAGCTGACAACCCCTGGTATGGGTTTCAAGCATTAGCTAAGGGTGGAAAACTTTGAAATGAATTGACTGAGGAATACGACACATTCCCTTGTAGGTTGAAAAATTGATTCCCATTTCCTATCCCACTAACTGTAGGGTTTGTCCAACTCTGAAAAGGATTAGTACCTTGACCTGTGAAAGGAAAAGGCATAGACCCTACCGTCAGATTGGAATGTGGTATATGATCACTTCCAAAGGGGAGACCCTAAAAAGAAGCCAATCCACTCATAATGGATGTGGAGGCAGCTAATGGTACACTTAATGGAACTGAAGGAATACCTTGAGAGGGCATTCCAAAAGGGAAGAATCCAAAATTGGATGCATTGGCTTGAGAACTTCCACTCATTGATGGAATGGAAATAGACCCAAATAAGGACGTGTTAGCAATAGACACAAATAATGATGTAGAGGGGATGGAAATAATTCCTCCCCCTTGCACTAACATGGGAGTCTGCATACTCGCAACACTCATGGTGGATTCCATCCTTCCAACAATGGTCATCGAAGGGATAGATGTGTGTGGACCTGGGCTTAAAGGTCTGTGTGTTGGAGTTCCAACATATAACAATATGTCTAGATGATCATAACGGAGAGGAGAATTTAGAGTCACAATCGACTCTAAGAACTCTTTTAACTCAATATTATCTTCCGACTGGAAGAGCACTCGAGAAAGAATTGGTGTGTTCCTTTCTAGCTTTGTAGTAGTACCAGGTCTATCTTGTACATTGATGCCCCCAAGCGGAGGATCAATCTCCGATGCACCAGTTGCCACTGGTTGAAAACCACTGGCAGAATTGCTCCTACGCCTTCTAGGAGAAGGCTCTGGACTCGCAGGTGAAAGCCCATGAAGTCTACGAGACTGTCTAAGTGATCGCTCAACCATTTTGAATTATTTTAATAAGATCTACTTAAAGACTCAAGAAAATTGAAAGCTAGGCTGACTAGAAGCATATAACACACACTAAAAAATGTCCCTAAAGAACTTAGCAGTCAAACAACTTCCAAGTATTTTCGCTCCGGGTGATTAGGATCGGGCACCAAAATACAAGAAAGTGAATAATAAGGGCCTTCTGAAATAGACTGGGGTAATTACGCCCCAGGTCTACTAGTGAAGGTATCAGAGGTAGTCACGTTGACCTCCAGACAATAGCCTTTACTGGTGCAAGCCCCCAAGCTTCGTAAGGGTGCCCTCCAGAAGTACCGTTGAACGTGATGCAACGTCAACCTCAAGTGCCATGAGATTCCCCTCCGTAGCCACCTGTGTAGATCCCTAGGATTGGCAGCTAAAGACACCAACTCGTATTAGAAGCTAGGTGAAACAGTTGTGAGGTAAGATTCGACAAGTAAGAGAGGGGGTATCTCTCATCCTTATCTTCACAAACCCTCGTGCTTAACTCCCAGTCATGGAGCTTTCCCGGTCTCCCTAACACTATTGGATTTCACTCTTTATTCAGACTTCTATGTTTTACAATTTAGAGTGGCTTTGGAGAGTTTACTCTCCTCTTGCCTAATTCAAGGCCCTAAATAAACCTAAAACTTGTTGGTGTATACCGATTGACAATATAAAAAGTTCTAGTTTATTTTATTAAGTGCTTGATTTTAAGTGGCTGTTCTTTTTAAGTCAAAGGGACTATATGGAAATGAAACCAATGGTGTTTTTTATGATGCAAAAGAAATTAATGAAAAACTAAATTATATGCAATGCACTTGTTTGTTCTTCGATGAAAAACAACTTCTACTTGGGTTCTAAGAAACTTCTATAAAGCAAAAACTTTTTCCTTTTCTTTTCTTATAGCAGACTTCACACTCACGAAAACTAAAAGACTATCAATGCTTTAATAATGAAAAACTACCCTAATGCAAGGTGTACATGACAATGCAAAATTCTAGATTACTCTAAGAAGAGATGAAAGAAATTGTTTAAAACTTTTTAATAAGCCAACTTAAATGTTTGAAGAGAATGCAAGTTTCACATACAAATTTTCCTCCAAATAAGCAAGGCAAATCTCGAAAAATCACAATTCACTTTCACAAAACCAAAGAAACCAAAATCAAATTCGGCAAAAGAAAGCAAAAACAATGTCTTTGAAGAACTTTTCGTTTTCAAGAAGCAATAAAAACAACTTTTCAAAAGCACTCAAAATGCTACCAAAGACTCAAAGATCGAAAACAAAGCACAAGTAAATTTTGTAAGTTACCAATTCAACACGAATGAGAACGTAAACAAAATAGGTGTTTCATCTTGCACTGAACGATCCAAAAGCATAAAAAGGAGCTTGGAGAAACTGATCAAGAAATTAGGAAAGACAACTTCAAATTCAACAACAAGAAACTTTCGAAAAGCAAGAAAAAGTGTATGGCCACAAAAGTGATGGGAAGCAAAGCAAGCAAACCAATAATGAAGTTTGACACAAATATCACAAACAATCTTCTATCCTGAAAGACCATAACAATTAAGAACCTCTACAAGAAGCCTTGTGCGTTCAAACGCAAATCATAAAACTCACTCAAAAGCAAACCGAAGCCAAAAAATTTTCAAAGCAGGAGACAATTCAAAACAGTAAACTCACTAAATAATTAAAATCTGAAGACAGAAACTGACCACTCATAAACCACACAGGCCAAGAAACAAATATTTCTAGGCAGAAAGATTTGAAAAAAGCATGCAAAAATTATATACGCGACTGTGTCCCTACACAGGTGCGTTTACATGTGCTTATGCCAAAATAAACTCGTGTATATGCGGTTTTAGTTCACAGAAACAAGCATGTGTACGCTTTTGTAAATAGACAAAGGTGCGTATATGAAGTTTTACAAGAAAAAAAATGAGGCCTGATGAAAAAGATCAGACTTGAAGTCTGAGTTCCTACAGGAGTAGGCAATACTGTCACAACAGGAAAACTAAGAACTGAGCCCTAATTGGCATTGAATAACCCAAACTAGGAATAACAAGATTGTTATCCCTAGCGGAGTCACCAATTTTGTTGAGGGAATAAGTCCCCCTAGGGCTTTGGGTCAGAACCTTAGTAGAGCAAGAGTAATCTACAACAAGAAACAAGCATTCAACTCAAGCAACATGCTTAAACAAATTAACTATGTGAGGATGAACATACCCCGATGTCCTTCGTTTGGTTAGTTCCAACCAGGGTTCAAACCCTCTGCAACTCATAATGATCTTCGAACTTGCAAATCAACCAATTCGAATACACATAGCAGCATATAGATGAATCATTTTAGTGAAATCAACTTTATATCATATAAGTAGATGGTTAGTTATACATTGAAATAGGCATTCATATATAAACCATAACAATAACATCAGATGCATAAACAAAGTCAATATCAGGAACAAGACACCATTTCTTTTTATTGTAGAAAACTATAATAAACATGGAAAGAGTTCACCTGAGTTTTCCTCTTCCAGCTCCAAGTGGAAGTGTCCTCCAGGTTTGTCCAGTCCCAGTCTTCAACAACCTCCTTCCATAACCAATACCATTATATCTCCAAGCATGTGAGAGAATATCAACACTCAAGGAAACAAGGGTTTCTTGAACTTGGGGAAGTGCTTGAAGCATAGGGATACTTCAGACTTGATCAGGGGATAATCTTAGTAAAGTAATTCTATCATTTCTCTCCTCCTTAAGGCCCTCCCATTGAAGTCTTTTTATACTTATCCCAAATTAGTTTTTTAGTTGGGAGCAATTAGGAACAGTTGGGCCATGGGCACTAGTAGGTACTCAACAGGAAAAACCCGTGATCTTTGCCCATAATTAAGGAAATTTATTTTTTTTAATTGTTTTAACACATATACGTGGGTTGGGTATAGATTGACATGCATGTACATGCTTTTAACATAGGGCAAAGTAGCATATAGGGAGTATAACACTATTTTTAAAATATTTGGACCAAGTCTGGAAGGAGGGGTTGCCCTAGGCCATAAACTAAGCATCATAAATACAGAGGGTGATATTTGGAGCTATAACAACGGTGGGGGAGGACAGAGAAAACCTGCGATTAACAATCACTGATATCATCGATTGCAGCAGTCAAAGGTTGAAGGCACGACATATCAGCGATTGATGGGCCCCAGGTATATTCCACGACATATCGGCGATAAACGAGATTTCAAAGTGCAATGTAAAGCAACAATCCCACAAATCGGGATCCTTCAGAGCAACAAATAAAGGAGGACAAAGAAAACCAGTGATTTACGATCGCCAATAACACTAAAATTGCTAAGATTCGAGCCCTCAGTGTTAAACCATCGGGAGGGGCCCAAGGGAGGGCAAGCCCTTTTCTCTCTCCTCAGGGAGCCATGTGGCAGAGCACCATTAGATTCGATAATGACATGAGGCAGCAGACATCAACATGATGTGGCAGTACAATGATGAGATGGTGGTATGGAAGACACATGGCATGCAGATTTTGCGCTTTAAGGGGTCATAAGAGGCCAAAACAAGGTGACATGTGTCATCACTCACAAGGCGACACATGGTGGCAGATGACGTCACATCATAATTGCAAATCAATATTTGCAGGTTGAAGCATGTCACTTACATAAAGAAAGCCTTCAATTGTGATTTGCGATAAAGGGCTCCAATAAGGGGACTAACCGATGGTCACGGGAAGAGCGGAGAACCAAGAGTTGAGCAGGACAAGCGGCCTCACACATCGATGATCAGAAGGGCCAAAGGGATAAAACAAAGGCGGTGTCATGAAACTACTGAACGCTAATAACATTAAAAACCATTGATAAGGGGGCTTCAGTACAGAGGCCGAGCTTCAAAAGTAAAATCCCCGATATAACGAGGCCCCGAGAATATGGTACAGGGCATCGAAGGCGTATGGGTCGACAACTGAGGTAATCAATAAAGGCACGGGGCAGTGGGAAATCGATATGGGTCAGTTCTGTAGAAGCCCTTGCAACAAGAAACTACGGACTACATGGGTCGCTGAAATAAATTTGACTACTTTGCCACATGACTTCAAACAGTAAATTGAGGCATGGAGCTCCACTCCGATACACAACAAAGGACTGTCGGGACATGCTCCATTTCCACTCCGTAATAGGCACTCACAAACGACCCACTCCCAACTCTAGAGAACAAGCTATTCAAGTAGTTAAGGAAAAAGCAACAGGGACCGACTGAGTAACTAGAGGGACACATGATGACCAAGACGTACCATGACCGAGGTTTTCATAGGGACAACAGAGGGATATTTTTGCCCCTTATCATTCAATTTTCTTTCTATTTTATTATGTAATTTCTGTTTATTTCCAAGTAGGGACAAAATCCCGATTGTAATGATTTGGGGCAACAGAGCCTTGCACATAGAGACAACTCATCTAGTAGACATCTGGAGCTCTAGCAAAGATATTTTTGTAATTATAACCTCAAATCCCTCTCTTCCTATAAATAGGGGGGAGAAACACTTAACAGAGGTTCCAGAATTCTACACCCACAGTGGTCAAATTCTGTGATTCCATTTTTGGTTCTGAAATGCTTGTTCATGAGGGATTTGAGCGATGCACATGTTGAATGTAATGGAATAGTTATTGGGACCCCCCAAGTATTAATGAAACTATTACAGTGATTCCAAGCAGATCAATGCGCAATATGTTTTCCCCTCTGTAATCTCATTCCATATATGTTTTTCTTTCTCTAAAATAGTGTGACGAAGCTGTCAGTTTCTCCCTTGTTCATGATTGTATATTTGTTACCATGTAGAAATAGTGCTTGTGTTAGCTACATATTTACAAAAGTACCTATAATGTGCACATATTTGCTTAAGATTTTGGATACAAATGTGCCCATGAAGTATATGGCATAAAACCCTGACTAGCGCTCCCCTCTTCCATATTTCTATCGGAAAATCGTTGCTTAGGATTTTGTGTTGTTTACAACCCTATGTATCGAATTCCATCCTTCCGCTGGAACATTGCTGCTTAGGATTCTGTCTAGTTTACATCCCTATGCATCAAATTCCATCCTTCCTTTCCTCCTCTTCACTTTACTACAACTTCAATATAAAGTTGTTTGTTGTCGTGTGTTAGCCACCAGAACCAGACATTTCTCTTTGAGGTTAGCCCGATTTACCCCCTGAGCATTTGGACCCATGTATCGGCTTGAGTTTACCTAGATGACATACTATTGAACCAAGCCCCCTTTATTCTATTTTAATTACGTGACAATTGGAGTGCTAGAGAAACCCCCTCACAAATAATCTTCCATGCACTCCTCTCTTTAAGATGTCCTAGGCACTGGTCTACAATCAACCCAGAGGCTGTCTCTAAGAAGGTTTCTATATCTCGTAATGCACTTGTGCTCCAGGTGTTAGAAAAAGCCACAACAAACCCTATTAGGTGGTTTGAATCTCTAAGGGAGTGACAGGTCCATGGCACATCCATCAAATGGCATGTGTCAAGTGAAATAATGATGGAATGGAGTGGGGGCAAGAGGGAAGGCTCCAAGCCACATGCCATGGTACAAGGGTAGCTATGATGAGGGAAGCCCAAACCTTGGGTGTATGAATGTAGGAGGAAGAAATCGTGGACTATGGTATGTGAGTTACCCTAACCTTTGTTTTTCCACTATTCTTCATATGCCTTTTCTCTTTTATTGATTTTTCTTCTTTTTACTGCTTAGTGCTTAGGGGATGCGAACATGATGTGTAAGATGTAGCAATGGATACCCCCCTTAAGGTGGGGTGGTTCATCACCCACCATGGGTTGGGACAATCATGGGTTTCGTACTGATATAAGGGGAACTCATAGGGGCCCTAGGAACTAGGGTGATAACCATAATGATAGGGTGATGGCCATAAAGCTCATGTTTGGCCTTTTTCCACATGTTAAGTTCTTTTGTCCTGACCATCTTTTTCATTTTTTGGTACATTTCCTGTTTTGAGTGGTAAAATTATGATTTTATCTTTCTTTTTAGCTGCCTCAACCTCCAGAGCATCATTCCAAGCGAAACCCAAGGTATGGGCAACAGGAGGGGGACGCTAACACCTCGTGGACCCAATGGAAAAACGTGGGCCTAGATGGGGAAAATGTGAAATGGGATATTAATAAGTAGATGGGAGTGAGATATATGGTGTTGGTGAAATGGGACCACACAACCAAAATCGAGTTTTCCCATGTAGTGCCACTCTTGAAGCTAGTAGCCAATAAAGGAGATCCCACAAGACTAGGATATAAGATTAACTCCCCAAAACCAAGACAAGGAAATAAGAGTACATTCTAAGCCTTTATATTTTCGCGAAATCCCCCCACTAATCCATGCCCAAAAATCCCCAAGAAAAATAAGCATAAACACCCAATTACATAATGAAAATCAAACCTTCGGGCCTATCTTCAAACATACGATCATGATAGATGAGAAAGGGTACAAAATGGTCGGCTCAGGTGGCAGAGAATGGTAGCACATTGAGCTATCATGTGGTTGTAGGTTGCGGGCTGAAGATAAATCTAAGAGAAAAATTCTCCTATAGGAGTCATCCACTGGTGGTGGGTAACAAGCTTGACATTTTTCTTTTCATTATTCTTCGACTTTTATTTAGGATATTCATCTTCCTGTTTGGTATATGAATCATTTTTTATTCCCCAAAAAGGATCTATTCTCTTATTTGGTTCTGTTAATTTTCCACTGTTATATGCTATTACAATCACTTAGGCCAATATTTTCTTCAATTAGCAATCAAATTTAATATTCTAATAATAAATAACATTTTTAGATAGAACAATAAATGCAATGTACAATAGAAGACAATCAAGAACAATAACAAGAGACCAAATTTGGTCAAAGACCAGGGAAAAACCCCACAAAGGGGAAAACCCTTTCAAGTTCTTTTTCTTATTAGATTATCATAAAATGTTCAATAAATAAATACAATGACAATTCATCAACAAAAGAGTCGAATTCAATTATTTGACTATCCAACAAATATCCAATAGATGAGCCTCAAAGTCAAATCTGGTCAACATGTCAAAGTCTACAATTCTTTCAAAGTCAACAATAGTCAAAGATGCCCTAACCAGTCTTGAATTTAACAATCAAACTCCTCCAAAAGAGCTCGGTCAACTGCCCAAAAATGTGGCCTTTAATGTTGGTCAAAATGAAGTCAAAATAGTCCCAAACAACTCAGTCAAACTTGGCTAAAGGAGAGATAATTTATGCGATCAAACTTCATATTTCAGAGTTCAAAGTCAATAATCAGCAATAATCCTAGAAAAACTTTGTTCCTCCATAGAAAAACTCCGCCTCAAAAGAGTGATATTTCACAAGTCAAAGGAGGTAAAAACTCCAATTCAAACTTGTTCAATAGTCATCCAATCAGAAAGTCATCGCAGAATTTCAAAACTGGTTCTTTCCCTTCATGCATGTGAATTCGGACCTCTCAACTATAGACCTCTATGAACCAATCCAAAAAAGAGAGAGAAGAATATGCTTGTGATGTGATGTCCTATATTTATATGCTTTCTTGGAGACCCAATTTGTCTTTTAGGTTGACTTGACCTTTTGTGCACATGTGGGCTTTCATATTAAAAAATATATTTTTCCTTAACCAAATTAAAATTTTCCGAGCGCAAAGAGGGTCTTCTCCAGATGAGGAAGGCTATGCAAAGGAGGTAATTTGTCCCCGAGCTGCCAAATTAACACTTTCTCTCACCTAGGGAGAAATTTTCTACTGCAACATATGCCCCATTTCAAATGTCTTGTCATCATCAAGTCAAATGTCATCTCTGCTCATCTCTAGTCATCTTAGCTCATCTTTTCTCACCTCTGCTAATCTATTGAACACTCTCGAATCTAAAAGAAGAAGAATTTGACATCATAGGGGAGGTCAAGCTACTGCCCTCTTTGCAAGGACAATAGGAACGATATGACTTACCATGAGGTAAGGATCACACTCTATCTTATTGTTTGTTGATCTTTCCAACTTGACCCTCAAGCGCCAGTGGTAGAACACCTGCATCCCATAGCTCGAGTGGGATACCACTTACCATAAATGGTAAGGATATCACCTAACTCAAGTAGCTAACACCCATTGTCCAGATGGGTGGGAAACAATCCCAACAAGCCTAACTTGTGGTTAAGATGCCAAATGGGGTATACTCTATCAAGACCAAAGAGAGACAATAGGCAAGATACAAATTATTGTGGAAGGTAAGGATCATAGACTATCTCATTGCTCGACAATAGGCAAGATACGAATTACCAAGTAAGGTAAGGATCACAAACTATCATATTGTCCAGAGTTCCTTTCAACCCCAAGAGCTCTCTAGCTCAATTGCTCTCCCTGCAAGCTCAAACAGGGGGGAAGAGCATAACTCAGTGTTCTTGATCAACTGGGACCCTTACCCAGGAGGGTCACAACTGTCAGCCCAAGTTGCTCTCTGAAGACCAAGAACTTCCCTTTTGGAAAAGCCTTGGTGAGTATATATGTTATCTGTTCATTGGTTGAAAAGTGATGAAGTCTCATTTCTCCTCTCTACACATCTCGAATATAGTGATACCTGATCTCAATGTGCTTGGACTTGTCATGAAATACGAGATTCTTTGCTAATCGAATCCCACTTTTATTGTCACAATATATCATTGTCGTATCCAGGACCTGCTCAAATTACTCTCCAAAGAGCTTTCTCAACCAAACTTCGTCACAACTAGCCATGCTAGCAACAATATACTCTACCCATGTCGTACTCAAAGCTACAAACTTTTTCTTTCTCCTCATCCAAGATATCATGGCAAAACCCAAACTAAAGCAACACCTTGTTATGCTATTCTTGTCAATAACATTTCCGACCTAGTCAGCATTAATGTATCCATGTAGTCTCATATCTTCGGCATCACATCTCATACTAAGATTGGTCATCCCATGCAAATATCTTAGTACATGCTTGGAAACAACCTAGTGTGCATGAAGGGGTGTTGGAAAATCAAAAAATCAGAAATATTCTCTTATATTGATAATTACTTGTGACATTCTTACGGACATATTATTCTTTATGTTCTTCTTTTATCTTTGTCTCATCAAGCAATCATCAAAACAAAACATGAAGATCAATGACACCAGGTGTAGGCACTCAACTAGGGCTAAAACCCCTCTATAAGGGAAAACCCAGTCAAAATATTCCACTAGTAAATCAAATTGAGATAGACCAAGACCTTAGACCCAAAATACCTTTCTCCTCCACAAAGTCAGCCTTCCAAGATGATTTAAAAAAATCTGGTAGTCTCTTCCTGTCCAGTAAATTCATCCTAACAACAATCTAGAATTTGGAACCCTAGCTACTCGAGAATTTTGGCCCAACAACAATACTTCAATTTCGACCCTATCAACAACCAAGAAACTTTGCACGTGTGAGACAAGGAGAGAGAAAATTTGACTTCTTTTACTTGACAAAGACTTATTTTTCCTTCGCTAAGGTTTCCTTCCTCTTCCTTGAATTTCACACCCTTTTTCTTCCTATAGCAACTACAGATCAAACTTGTTGTGAATGTGCTTCAAATGAGGTCGAGTTGTTGCCTTTATATAGTGAATCTGTGAGGTCGAATTCCATTGATGAGGGCGACTTGTCCTTCTTGAGGCGAACTTGGTGGAGGAGACCTAAAAGACTTATTTTACATTTAAATAAATTTCTACCTTGGTAGATGAAGCCCAAGAAGGGTCTTTTACATGATGACAAGGACTAGGACTCTTGACATAAACCCTAGAAACCTACAATGTGTTAGGGTCCCACCCTAACCCCCTTATCTATGTAATGGGACCACGTCATAGTCAAAAGTCAATAAAGCCCATATTAATAATTGTAAGTGGTTAATCCGCAATTAATTACGGAACCACAGTTAGTTGCAAATGGGTCGTAGTATTAGATAGATGGTATTAGTAATACGCGGTATTGGCCCATGGTATTGCACGTATGAGTCATATATAAAGGATAGAAACTCCCTGCGAGGAGTATCGTGTCTTATTTTGTAATCGAGCTCTGCTCTATTGGAGGTTGCCCCCTCGAAGAGGCAAGTGAACATTACTCTCTGAATAATAAAACCATTGCTATTCTATGTTCTCGGTATCTTTTCTTCGCTTATTCTGTGTTCTGGGTCTCTTTTCTTCGCATATTCTGTATTTGGGTATTATTTGCAGGTTAAGAGCATAACATACTCATTGACTTCTTGTTGGCAGGTTTTCTCTTATCGACTCTAAAAAAATGCTTAGAAAGTAGACCTAGAGTTTCATCCTAGCCCTATTTATATCACTGATAGGTGACCTTGTGCCCAACATCGATCAACATCATGGATCCTTGACTAGGTGGTTTCCTTTGTGTTCGATGTTAGCTTACATTATCACATATTAGGATTTGTGCAATACCTTGGTTTCCATTTGAACCTATTCATGGGTTCCTCTCCTCTACGTCATCTTTCATTATTGGTTGGTAAAGAATATTTTTTCGTGCACAAATTTCATCTTGTGCATGCCATAAATGTACTTCATGGAAGTTGCTTCATTCTTATTCATTCAAGTCCTTATAAATTATTGGCACATGGGCTATGACCATGCTAGTTGATGTGGGATTCCCTAATTCCTTCCTTCCAGTGGATATTTTCCCATCAACTCCAACTCATTTCTCTGGTAACAAAATCTAGAGTTATTTTATCAGTACCTTATGGTTTTCAGTCATCAATGAAAAACTCCTTTGCTATCGATAGTTGGAATACATTAATGTCACATGATTGACAAAGTAGTTCAAGTATTTCACTTCAACTCCTTTATTTACACTTGTTAGATTGTACTAGGGTATATTAACACTCATTATCAGTATTGATGAATTATCTTGCATTTGTTAATGGTATTCATCAATGACGGTAATGAAACAATTTTTCACATGGTCAACTTCAACTCATTTATTCCCATAGAATATAAATATACTATCTGCGGTTAGTGAAGACCTAGGGTTGTGCCAGCATCGCCAATCACTTAAATGTTTCTTCAGATTTTTACCATTGACATCCATACTTATATGTTGTACACTCTTTCAGAAAAATCTTATATGTTAGCGCTCAAGTATTGTACAATACCACTAGTCCATTCATATTAATTGGATACTTTTGCGGGGTTCAATTATACAATATCTTTTGTACAAATATCTTCCTATAAGATACTGAGGCATAGCTTCATTGTGTTCTTTTGTGGTTGTGATCTAATGTTCCACTATGTATTCTTCTGATCTTATGCATACATATTGGATTCACATTATACTAGATCTACAAACATGATTTAATATCCCTGGTCATGGTTATGGCCTCCTTGGATATGATTTTTCTTTTTGACTCCTTCCGCAGGTATTTGATGGATTAGAAGCTAGTGATATCCTCTTAATTTATTCAAAAGAATCCTCCTTTTATATTTAATTTATTTCATCCATAAATCCCCCTTCTGACTTCATACATTAAGAGACATTTGTTATAGCATATTTTTTCACTCTTGTAGACCAAGTGCTCTTATATGGCTTGGGAAGCTCCCTTCCCTTTGCAGATATGTCTTTATCTCAAAAATGTGTTTTTCAAAATCTCTATGTGACTCTGCACACTATTAAAATGAAAACATATGCAGTCCTTATGAACAATACCTTCGTACACTTTTATAAAATTTGAAAAAATATATAAAAATATAATTTTCAAGTAGGGTTTACGGGTTTTATCGAAATCCCACTTGCAGGAAATCATGGCCTAGACAAATTAACTATTTTGAGATGGTATATATACACCCTATGGGTAGTGTTGATGTTTTTGGACCCACCAACATGTTAGGGGATCTCCTCGGTAAGAAGTCCCAATTATACCTCAGACTGTTTGGTGTAGGAGTCCCAGTAGTGGGTCGTACGGTAATGCCTTCACTACAGTTTTGCGCAAAGGAAAGTAAGATGTCCCTATTGGTAGCAAGGGTGTGACATCTGTGACAAGTCAAGGAAGGTGCATGAGAGGTTCTAACACACTGAGGGTGAGGTGAGTGTGCCCCTTGGAAACCTATAATAGTACTCTGCTTGGAAGGCAACACACAAGCAAATATACATCACCAGTTGGAAAGAAATATAGTGAGTGATCCAAAGTGATTTTTAAACCAACCAAACATCTGCAACAAGATTCATAAAATTACATACAGAATAGTTCATAGACACATGCGTACGCTAAATAACATACATTGCTACAACAACCAAAATATTCCAACTACAATAACAACATATGCATGAAAACATGCTAGTTCTGTTATATTCAGAAGTGTAAGTTCCAGTCATACAACAAATCCATGTCCAACCACTAGTTCCAATAGTGGAACGTTATAGGCACAATCGCCTACTCCTATAAAGAGATATAATGGCTCTGTGCAGTGGAGAAGCCAAGGCACGTTACACTATTGTCCTAGCTTTCTCTAAGATAGTCATATCGAAGCATGGATTACCAAAAGCCTCTCCAATGAGTTATGAGGGACTATTTATAGCAAAGAGTGGGGTGGCCCTTGACATTCCCCTTTGTCACAGTTCATCTACCCTCATGACTCTTCATCTACTTTATGACTATTACATCCACTATTGACACTTGAACTTACACTTGACAAGACATTACATACAATCTTCACATGTACCCATATGAGACAAAATGGCTTGAGAAAGCCATGCAAGACATCACTAACACTCGAACTATTGTGGTGAGACTAACTCTTGAAATCCTTGTGATGGTCAATGGTGGAAAACTAATGCAAAGCTTGTTGTCTGTGATGGTGTCTATGTGCTCAATGGTGACATCTTGCTGAAGTGAAATATTGTCTCCGTTGCATCTAGTTACACTGATACGGCTCCTCTGTCCATCTCATCTGATAGCATGTGCATGGTCGTCCTGGGTGCGACTGAACCAACAACATGTTGATGCATAGTGTCTGCGCTGATCTCTAAGCATGTGCTAGTGTCCATGCACATCTACGTGTCAAAATACATGTTCAACTCCTTTTGGACTTGCTTCTTGTCTTCGCTTCAGTGAGTGGGCCAAATGGGTGGGATTGCATGCGTGCACACAATGACATGTATGATGCTAAATTCCCTTGCATGTGATCGACAACGTTGCTCACCTTATCTACTCTGTGCTAGCTGCTAGGATGGATCTATAAATTGTATGGGCATAGTTTCATCCATGAATGAATGTTTCACCCCCTGTTTTACTTGTTCCTGCTACAACTCATTCTCTCGTCTATGTAGCTCCTATTCTTCCTTGATTTGTTGCTTCAGCACATGAAACTCCTTCTCTATTCTATTATTTGCCTTCACATGATCTTCATGTTCCGCTGTCACCTCATAGCTTGAGTCTCCAAAGTTCCTTTCATCACAAGTGGATTTGCTTGAGCTTGCAACTTTGTTCTATGTTTGTGTTGTCAACAACCTTCCTCTTGCATTCGTTGCATCCAGTATGCTGCCTTCAGCTGCTGTTGATCATGCTACTTGTTGTGATGCTATTGTCGTCATCTCTTGATGTCCTTGTCTACAAGCAACTTGATGATTGGTGGGTGGGAAAGTTCATAGACACTTGATTGACTACATCCCCAAGTGTGCTCTTAATGGTGTCTTGGACTCTGCTCTCCTAGAGACCATTGTACCTGTGCTATGGAGAGGCATATGAACACTTGCTATACCTGGAGACATGGGAAAACTAATGGCAAGAAATCTATCAGTCAAAAATGAAAACAAACTTGAGAACCAACTTGCAACATATGTGTGTGACTGATAATGAAGGTTGCACAATTTTTGATGGGAGGTCGGGAGACTGACTGCCAAAACTATGAAAGGCATAGTATGGGTTGTTAGTAGGCTAACCGAGTACTGGAACTACATAATGCATAGTCTAGCCTGGACTGTTGAGGACTGAAACTGCACGATTCACAATTTCAGTTAGTAGTGACATGCAACCAGCAAACCGCATTGCGTAGTTTCCGGGGTCAACATGACACTTCCTCCAAGAATTCCACAATGAATTCCTCGAGGTTATTGCCTAGATGGAATTGTGCAATTTTTGGAGGGAAGGCACAACTTTCACTTCTAGAAATGCGCATTGCTATCCAGGCAAGGCACGGTCTAGGCCAAGGCAACCGAGTTCGACCGAAGGGTGACCGAAAACATCAGAAGTGTGAATGTATCATGGGATGAGTTCAAACAAGAGTTAATGATCATTCATGAAAAAAAAAAATGCAGGATTTAAAAAATGGGAAAGAATGCATGTGTGTGAAGCGAGTTTCCGCAACGATGACCTTCCATGCAAAATAGTGTCATGCACATGACGATAGTCAGATGTGAACGAAAACTGAAACGGTTCTTCTACAAGCTAACATGTATCAAAATGAAAACAAGTGCTCGCTGAAATCAAGCAAACAAAAATCACAGAAAGAGAAACACAAAAAATGATGGAAATGCAACACAAGACATGGAAGGTGGGCTTACCCCAAAACAACTGAGATGAATGTGCTAACGACTCTTAGATGAAATGTGCGATGTTAGAGGTACAAGGTCGATGTGAGGAATCAGCTCTACAATGTTTGGTTCATGATTTTTGATAAAAATAAAAGATGTGACGCACATGCCACAATTATAGGAAGAGCGACACTTGGTGGGAGGTTTCTAAAATGATCCTTGCATGCAAACTCCAGCTGCTAAAAGTAGATCCTTAAATCAAGGGATGTGTTTGCATGTTTCCTTGGGAGAAGTAGCCCATGCATGCAAATCAGTTTTTCTTGGCCCCAGAGGGAACTAGTCAACTCAACTACACATGCAATAGTCTGCTCAGCTGTGAGGAAAAAATGCAAATTTCTGGGAGGGAGCTAGGTTGGCCGCCCAAAGGGATTGTGCAATTTCTAGGTAGAGTAGTTAACTGCTACCTAGAATTACACAATTTCTAGCCTTAGTAGTCATGCTGGGAGGAATTATACAATTTTTCCAGTGAACAGTGACAAGCGGATTTGTGCAATTGTGGAGCCCAACAGGATTCTAGAAAAAATTGTACAATTTCTGGAGGAAAGGCTGGTCCCCTCCATAATTGTGCAATTTCTTGAGGGAGCTACTCAACCTACAGCTAGACCAAGTCTGGTGAAATAGCCTGTGAGGGGAATGCAACATGTTTTGATGGACAAGGTGTCATTTTGCAAGAAAATCAATGAAGCTTGTGTACTTGACAAGTCAAGACATGTTGCTGTGAAAGGTTGGTAGGGAGGCTACAAAACAAAGCTAAGGCAAAATTTTGGAGGGTGGTTGTAGCCACTACAACACTTGTTGATATACTGGTAGAAATCCAACTCTTTAAATGGACCTTGTTCCTGAAAATAAAGTATAACACCTCTGGAAGTATTGTTTAGTTCTTAGTTCGTCTTGGTTTCCACACTTGCTTGATTGTAAGATGTAGCATCTACCCAGCTCTTGGTCGATTGACACATATTCCATGCAAATCAACATAGTTGTTTCGATTGTGGTTGAGGGGTATATTGGTGCACAATCAGTATAGTCATTAGACTCTTAGTTTCATGATTGGTGTTGCTCTGCTACCAACAGGCCTGTACAGTACCCCAACGGAGTCACACATGAACACAAGCATTGCTCCGCTACCAGTGAGCTTGGCCAGTACCCCAGCGAAGATACTTGCATCACGTCTCTATGCAAGAGGCCTTTCTCTTCTTTCACCTTATTCATTTTTTATTTTTTTTCATTTTTCACTTTTCATTTTTTTCATTTTTTCATAACTATGCATAACACTTATTCATTTCATAAGTGGAAGAGGGATCACGACTTATTGAGATCAGAAGAGGTTGTTCCTTTAGAGAAGTATTTTATTATGTACCTCTAAAGTGCTCATTAAGGCTTTCCCCCTCATCTTACTCTACTTGACTGAGCAGACAAGGGTTAACCCAAAAATGACCAACTAGAGTAGGTGAAACTACTTAGCATGCAAGCATTGTGTTTTCACCAAGGTTCATTTCAAACAGTACGTATTTTTCATCAACGTGTCATGGAATAAAATTAATAAGCTCTTGATACAGAGGCAGGATGACATATAACCAAGTAGTGATAGCTGCACAAGGCCTCTTGTACTTTACCCATCTTGTTTCAAGAGTCATGCATGGTTTCAAGCATAACTAACCTACGAACGAGAATAAGAAAATAGACAACAAAGAAAAACATAATCATAAGCAAATGCAAAAGGAAAGTGCATAAACAAGAAAGAAAACAAAGAGAGAAAACAAACAAGCAAATTGAAAACAAACACTACTCCTATTCCTAAGCTAACAGTCCATGGGCTTGATCACGTTAAATGATATTTCCAATGCAACCATCGGTGCATTGGTTGACACATGTTGGTGAAGGCTTGGTCCGCGAGAAACCGAATTGTTCAAACCAGCAAATGTGAAAGATGAAATAGTGAAAACAGACACACTCTGAGCTTATAAGTTTCCACAGAACAAAAATGAGCGAAAGTGCATGACATGCACTCTATGGACTTGTCATGGTTGTGTGCTACATTTCATGCAGATGTTGAGTGTATGCATTCCCTTGACTATTACATGAAATAAAACATGAGAAAGGTAGACCCCTTATGTTGCGCAAGTGTGCTTTCTATGTAACATTCCTCCAATGCATGAGCGATGGGATTGTGTAGTTTGAGTGGAGGAAGTGAAATCTGAGTGTTGTATTGTCCTTCGGTGCATACAAATTAGTGATGAGGAGCCTTAGGCATTTGACCAATTTCTTAATCAGAAGTGAAACCAACCTCAAGATAGTCAGGGCCTGACATAAACATCAGCTCGGGTTGAAGTGCCTCGACAGTGTGGGGGGTTTCGACTTTGTCGATAGATATATCATCGTAGACTGGTGGCTTAGACAGATTAACAACAAATGAATCAACATCATGATCAGAACATGAGGTAAAGAGATCATGACAGCCAAGATAAGAAAACTTAGGGTGTTGGTTGGCATCCTCATGATTTGATGAATCAACAGAGAGGTAGATGATAAGAAAGGATGTTCACCCTCTTCATTTCTTCAAAAATAAGATGAAAGATCAAGTGAATTTTCAATGAATGATTTGTCCTCTCTGTTGTTGGATGATGGTTTGACATCGGGTGTGTCCTGCGAAAGGTCAACAATGGGTACATCCATGGGTGGAGATGCGCACAGAAAATCAGGGATGGCATGATCATCAAGGATGTCAGGATGAAAGAAAGGAGGTATGGACAGACATGGATGGTCCCCCTACTATCAGTGGATGTTCAAGCTCCCCGTCATGCTCTTCATGAATGCCAGCACATGTTGGTTGTGCAACACCAACTCCGTTGATAGATCGATCCTTGTTCAAAACAAGCGTAAAGTCTGGAATGGAAGAACACAAGAAATTGTCATCCAGAGGATCATCAAAATATGAAGATCAAGGTTAAGGTACAGAATACATGTGACGAGGTACAGGAATCACAACCAAGTCTAAGAAAAAATTGGAAGGAGCGATGTTGGGAGGATGTGATGGTTCAACAAATGTGTGTTCATGCTCTCCTGAATCACTCTGTGATGGTGGATTTGTTTGATGAGGGGAGGACGGACAATCACTTGTGAAAGTGATCATGTCCATCTCTGATTATATATCTCCATCACCAAAGTATGTTGAGCGAGGTTTGAGCTTGAACTTCTTCTTGGGATGGGCAGACTTCTTAACACAATACTCGAATCTATCCCAAAGATAGGGAAATTTCATCTGGCACTTCAGAGTTTGAAACTGCAGATCATGTAAGCACTACCAAAAATCCATATGTGATTCATGCAGAGCCTTCCATTGTTGCAATAGTTTTTAGTCAAGATGTTCTTGATCAAAATAATAGAAAGTGTCTTCAATGAGATAATAGAAGTGCTCAAGTGCATGCACACTCTCAATAGGTAGGTTGCACAATCACCGATGTGGAGATTCACGAAGTGTGTATGCAAGCAATAAACTAGTTTGTTCGTAAGAACATCCATCTTCCTTGTGAAGCATGGAGATGAAGTCATGTAAGAACTCAGGCTAGACCACTTCACCTTCACCATCATACATGAATGTAGACAAGAGATCAAAGAACTCCCTCGTGACAGAGACAGATCGAACATGCAAAAAACATCATGGAGGGAGGAGAGTGCAAGCCTCCATGATAGATATGCAAAGGTTCAAAATAGGATGAGAGGGAATAGCTTGTCATTTGGCCATCCTTCTAGCACCAAAAATGTTGACGGTGCCGCACCCGCCAACATGTTAGGGGATCTCCCCGTAAGAAGTCCCAATTAGACCTCAGACTGTTTGGTGTAGGAGTCCTGGCAGTGGGTCATACGGTAATGCCTTGACCATGGTTTCGCATAGAGGAATGTAAGATGTCCTTGTTGGTAGTAAGTGTGTGAAGCTATAATGAGTGAAGGAAGGTGCATGAGAGTTTCTAACACACTAAGGGTGAGGTGAGTGCACCTCTTGGAAACCTGTAATAGTATTCGGCTTGGAAGGGAAAACATGAGCAAAGGTGCATCACCAACTGGAAAGCAAGATAGCGAGTGATCCAAAGTGATGTTTAAACCAACAACAAATCTGCAACAAGGTTCAAACAATTGCATACAAAATAGTTCATACACAAATGCACAATTTAAATAACATGCATTGCTACAACAACTAGAATAGTCCAACTACAATAACAACATATGCATGAAAATGTGTTGGCTCTGTTATATTAATAAGTGTAAGTTCCAATCATACAATACATCCATGTTCAACCACTATTTCCAATAGTGGAACATTACAACTTCAACTGCCTACTCCTCCAAAGATATATACTAGCTCTACATAGTGGAGAAGCCAAGGCGTGTTACAATGTTTTCCAAGCTTTCTCTAAGATAGTCCTATCAAAGCTTAGATGGCTAAAATCCTCTCCAATTTTTTATGAGGGACTATTTATAGCAAAGGGTGGGGTGTCCCTTAACATTCCCCTTTGTGACAGTTCATCTACCGTCATGACTCTCCATCTACTCTATGACTGTTACATCCACTATTGAAACTTGAACTTACACTTGACAAGACATTACGTACAATCTTCACATGTACCCATGTGAGACAAAATGGCTTGAGCAAGCCATGCAAGACAACACTAACACTCAGATTGTTGTGGTGGGCCAACTCTTGACATCCTTGTGATGGTCGATGGTCGAAAACTGATGCCAAGCTTGTTCTCCCATCATGGTGTCTGTGCACTCAATGGTGACATCATGTTGAAGCAAACTCTTACCTATGTTGCATCTGGGTACACTGATACAGCTCATCCATCCAACTCGTCTGATATAATGTGCATGGTCATCCTGGGTGCGACTAGAATGAAAAAATGCTGATGCATAATGTCTGTGCTGATCTCCAAGCATGTGTTGGTTGTCATGCTTATCAACTTATCAAAATACATGTTCAACTCCAGTTGGACTTGCTTCTTGTCTTCACCTCTATGAGTGTGCCAAATGGGTGGGATCGCATGTGTTCACACAATGACATGCATGCTACTGAATTCCCTTGCATGCGATCAACAACACTTCTCACCTTGTCTACTCCATGCCAGCTATTGGGATGGATCTATAACTTGTACGGACACAATTTCATCTATGAATGCATGTTGCGCCCCCTATTGTACCTGTTCTTGCTGCAACTCATTCTCTTGTCTATGCAGCTCTTGTTCTTCCTTGAGTTGTTGCCTCAAAACATGCAACTCCTCCTCTATTTCATTCTCTACCTTCGCGCAATCTTCATGTCACGGTGTCACCTCATAGCCTGAGTCTCCAAACTTGCTTTCATCACAAGTGGATCTACTTGATCTTGCAACTTTGTTCCACCTTTGTGTTGTCAACAACCTTCCTTTTGTGTTCATTGCATCCGATATGTTGCCTTCAGCTGCTGTTGATGGTGCTTCTTGCTGTGATGTTGCTGTTGTCATCTCTTTATGTCCTTGTCTACGAACAACTTGATGTCTTAGTGGGTAGGAAAGTTTGTAGACACTTGATCGAATGCATCCCCAAGTGTGCTTTGAACACTATCTTCGACTTTTCTCTCTTGGAAATCATTGTACCTATGATGTTGAAAGGCAGATGAACACATGTGATACTTGGAGACATGGAAACACTCATGGAAAGAAATATGTCAGTCGAAAACCAAAACAAACTTGAGAACTAACTTGCAACATACCTGTGTGACTGATCATGAAGTTTGTGCAATTTCTGTTAGGACGTTGGGAGATTGACTACCAAAACTACGCAAGGCATAGTCCAGGCTGTCAGTAGACTAACTAATTCCTAGAACTATGCAATGCATAGTCCAACCTAGCCTGCTGAGGACTGAAACTGTGGAATGCGCAATTTCAGTCAGTAGTGACATGCAACCAGCAAACTGCATTGCGTAGTTTTTGGGGACAACACGAAATTGCCTCCAAGAATTGTGCAATGCATGCCTAGAGGTTAGTGCCTGGCTAGACTTGTGCAATTTCGAGAGGGAAGGGAGAGATTTCACCTCCAGAAATGTGTAGTGCTAGTTGGACAAGGCACATTCTGGGCCAAGGCATCCCAGTCTGGCCAATGCGTGACTGAAAACATGAGAACTATGAATGCATGATGGGATGAGTGCAAACAAGAGTGAATTATCATTCATGCCAACAACAAGTGTGTGATCGAGAAAATCAGAAAACGTGCATGTGTGTGAAGTGAATAGCCACAAAAGTGACCATCCATGCAAAAGAGTGTCATGCATGCGACAATAATGAGATGCGAACAAAAACTAAAATGATGCTTCTACAAGCTAACATGCATCAAAACAACAACAAGCGCTCACTGAAATAAAGCAAACAACAATCACACAAAGTGAAACACAAAAAGTGACATAAATGCAACACAAGACATGGAAGGCGGGCTTACCCCAAAATAACTGATTTGAATGTGCCGATGACTCCTAGATGCAATATGGGATGTCAGAGCTGCAAGGTCAATGTGAGGAATGAGTTGTGCAGCTTCCGGTTCATGAGTTTTGATAAAATCAAAGATGTGACACACATGCCACAATTCTAGGAAGAGTGACACTTGGTGGGAGGTTTCTGAAATGATCCTTGCATGAAACCTCCAGCTACTAAAAGTAGATCCCTAAATCAAGGGATGCCTTTGCATGGTGCCTTGGGAGAAGCAGCCCATGTATGCAAACCACATTTTCTCGGTCCTGGAGGGAACTAGTCAACTCAACTGTACATGAATAGTTTGCTCAGATGGGAGGAAAAAATGAGCATTTCTAGGAGGGAGTTGGTTGGTTGCTGAGAGGGATTACACAATTTCTAGGTAGAGCAGTTGACTGCTGCCTAGAAATGCACAATTTCTGCGTTGAGCAATCCTGCTAGGAGGAATTGTGCAATTTTTCCAGTGAATTGTGACAGGCAAAGTTGTGCAATTCTGGAGCCTAGTAGGCTGCCAGACAGAATTGAGCAATTTTTGGAGGGAAAGCTTGTTCCCTTCCAGAATTTCGCAATTTCTTGAGGGAGCTGCTCAACCTGCAGTTGGACCAAGTCTAGTGAAACAACCTATGAGGGGGATGCAACAAGTTTTGATGGACAGGCTGTCATTCTGCAAGAAAATCACTGAAGCTTGTGTACTTTTCAAGGCAAGAAATGCTGTTGTGAAAGGTTGGTCGGGAGGCTTCAAAATGAATCAAAGGAAAAATTTTGGAGGGTGGTTGTAGCCACTACAACATGTAGGCATAATTCATTCCTAATACGAGGTATAAACATTATACCCAAATTTCTTAAGATTAGGTCTATGATTTCCTCTGCCTCCAACACTCCTAGTCTTCCAAAAACCATTGTTTCCTTGTAGATTTGATCAACCTCCTTATCTATCATTTTCTTACATATATTGGAGAGGAATTCTTTTATGGATTAGTTTGGATGGATCCGAAGGAAGGTTTTGTCAATACCTTTGGTTACGATTAGGTTGTAACTACACCTATTCTTCTTGCTTTCAGTTAATAAATAAACTCATGTCTTATTTCCAAAATGCACTGTTATCTTATGAATGTTAATATATGATGATGCTTATGATGATTGAACATATATATGTGCTTTTACATTGAATTTGGTGATTTTCGTGTGTCTATGTGATTTATTTGTAGCTATTCACATATCAAAAGAGGATTGAAGATTTGGACCCTACATGAACTACTTCAAACGTAGGACCTCCAAGTACGCTTTTGATCCCTACTTTTGTGAATTCAAGTGCTTGGTATAATTGTATGAGTTATCTTTATTATATTTTTATGTTTCTCTATTGCGAATCTTAACCCTAGCCCTTGGAAAATTTTCCCTTCAATAATTAGACAATTCCAAATGGCTTAGGGTCTACACAATTCCAAATCAAGGCCTCTAAATAGGCCAAAATGGCTTTCACAGATAGGCCGAGAGGGAGCCTTAGACTTTCCCAAACTAGGCACATGATCAGCCTTAGGTAGAGGTCCAAAATGGGTTGTATATGCCTTATATAGATGCATATATATCAAGATAACCGTTAATACAGGGCCAAAAATAGGCCTCTAAAATTTGCTTTTAAATTTTCCTCAGAGAGGTCAAATTGGATCAGTAATATGTCTACTCAAAATTATCTTGCTCAAGACTTTACACATAAAATGGGACTTCTTGAGTTTAGGCCTCCTTCATATATCTTCAATGAATTAATAGCCTCAATTTTTTTCTTGATTTGCCTTAGACTACTTCAATCTCAAATAGATCACCAAATTCTCACCTTTTGATTTTCCATATGAGGGATATGTGTGTGTGTGTGTGTATGAAGGGGGGCCCTTTATTGGGGATGAACTAAGTTAAAATACAAATTCATTTTCAAAATTCATGTCTAATTTGGAGCTGAATTGAAGCAATTAGGGCTGACTTGTAAGAGGAGCCTTAGAACAATTTAAAAAATCAATTTTTTGAATTTCATAGATTCTCATTTCAAGGTTGAATTTGACACTAGATTTAGGACAATTTTAATATCAGTTTGACATCCTTTTAGGGGAAGAAACAGAATGTTGAAGCCTTGAATATAATGGGGCATTATCTGGTGCAACCCGTTCATTTGGGGAATTAAACTTCTACATTTAATATCTGTCCAACCGAAGGACCCACAAAATGTGCCACCTATAAAATGAAATGTCGAGTCAACTACCAAACTAAGAGATCCTTGAACCCAAATTCACTTGATTTGTCCATTGAAAACATCAAATAATGTTGTCCCTTTCACCCTTTAACATCAATGAAAGTTTTTCCAACAATCTTCCCCTTTGTCATTAATGTGAAATCTCATGCTCTCCCTATCATCATGCTCCCCTTATTTCCATGCTTCATTTTTGCTGTCTTCATACTACACTTCCTTTTCTCTCTCACTTTCACATCAATGGAAAATGATGCTTTATCTCTTTGAGGATGGTTCCCCCTAAATATATGGCACTTAATAGGACTTTCACCGTCTTATCCATCCCTTCTTTTTTGTCCTTATGAATATTTTTCATTGTTATAATTTTCTTCTTCTCTGCTTGGCCTAGAATGTATATGTTGTTTGATCTTCTTGTGGATATTGCAACCAATCTTTCTGAGTCATATTCTTTGATTTCACACTTTTGAGACTCAAACAAGATAGTTTACCCATGATCGCACATCTTTCCAACACTGAGAAGATTGTGATTCAAACCATTGAATAGAAAAACATTTTATGCCTTCATATGTTTGGTTCCAAGGTGGAGTCGTGACTGAAGAGTGAGTAATTTCTCGTGTGTAGTATATGGATTTGGTTTATACCCAATCTAGCATGCTCTATGATAAGATATCAAATGATTTGAGAGCTTTGAGTATTGTTCCTCCTATCTTTCTTGGTAAGGAATCTCATGTTGATGATGGCATTATTGGTTCTACCAGCTCACAGACGGTGAGTAAACCATTTGGTATTTCTCCACCCTCATTTTCTGAAATCCCTGAATCCCACCCTCCTGCAAATTCTGCTTCTGAGATAAATTTAGTTTCATTCGATAAAGAAAAGTCTCAACAAAAACCTAGAAGCAAGAACAAAGGGAAAGGTAATAAAATAAAGATCTCTCTATAGAATAATCAAACAAATCAGTCTCTTGATGAGAAACAAAAGCCTAATATCCTTTCTTGACTTTCAACAACGAACACTTTACACATGACTATAATCACCATGCTAAAGTGAATCAATTTCTTAAATCCTCCACTTCTCCCACAGTGTTGACTGACCCATTTCCTAATCAGGAGACTCATATGGTTGCTCGGGACCCATCTTCCTCTAACATGATTTTGATGCTTTCCTCTTCAAAGCCAAGATTTGATGTTTTGGTAGCTACTTGGAACAAATATTATGATAATTTGAATCTACCAAACGATCAAGCTACTGATCAACCTGTCGGTTTAGAACCATCCTCATCGGATCCCACTCTACCATCAATTTCTACTGAATTGACTATTAAACCTCCAAAGGGCGTTATTCATAAGTCAGCTTTCAACCCTCGTACAAGACCCACTTAGAATTATAACGTAGTTGAAGACTTTGTTGAGTCTCCATCGGTTATGTCAACTCTTGAGGTGTTGCAAAACTAAATTTCCCAGAAGAGGGCTTTACTTTCAGTTATCAGATGTGTGGATCCATTAGATTCTAACCTTGTTGTTTTCTCTCATGAAAAATATACCCCTCGACTTCTAGCTCAATTAACTTTTAATCCAAGTGATCATCCATGGAAAGAATATTCATCATTATATCGTGGATGAGGGAGCCTCGACTTTCATTATGTCCATGTCTTGTTGGAAGGTAGATTAAAAGCCTTTGATGGGAGAACTTACAAACCTTGTGGGATTTTGAACTCCCTCCAAGTTGAATTGGGGGAAAAATGGTGTCCATATAAGTTGAAGTTATTAACAGACCTCTTGATTACAATATTCTATTAGGACGTACATGGGTTTATTCCATGGTTGCTATTGTCTCGACTTACTTTCCTATACTCTCCTTTCCTCATAAAGGTGAGATTGTAGCCATAGACCAACTTACATTTTTTGCCTCTGATTCACATGTTACTGGAAGTGTACCTCTTTTGGGGGAAACCCTACAGTCATATTAGCATGTTGGAGTTGGATTGCTGAAGGATTATTCTCTTATGGGGACCTTTTCACTCCATCTCCTCCTCTCCTTCCCGACAACTCATCTTCAGTAGCCTATATCAACTTCATATCGTCTCCTACAGCTATCCTGACCAATCCATGGATTCTACCAGACAAAAATGACATCCAAAGTTTTGGTGACTCAATGTTGCTAAGCTCCATTGAGCTAGATTACAAAGTCATTTATTTTGTTTGTGTAGTTTCTTATTTTGATTTGCTTAATTGGGTAGACAGATAGTTGGACTATGGTACATCTTTTGATCCTTTCTCTCATGTATTCACTACCGATGAAAGCATCATGGAAATTATGATGATGGGTGATGCACCATGGGACAAACATAACCATTGTTCCTCCTTACCTGATTCCATTGAGGATAGTACCAGTGATATATATCGCCCAATTCTTTTGAATTTTTTACAAATTCTATGTCTATTCATGAGGTCGATTTAGAAAAAACCTTTTTAATATTGAAGAGACAATACCTCTCGATATTTCCATCAATCCGGGTACTGTTGAAAATATACACATTAGAGCATTTTTTCTCCATCTGAGATCGAGACTTATCGATACCTTTTTCATGAGTTCTAATATGTCTTTGCCTGGACCTACGAGGAGATGCTAGGTATTGACCCAAATATAGCTATACATAAAATTAAGATGTATCTAGATATTAAACGAGTCTAACATTGCCCTTGTCCAGTCCATCCCAAGAAGGTTTCTAGTATCAAGGCTGAAGTTGAAAATATTCTTCAAATTGGTTTTGTTATATCAGAACAAGGAATTCGTATTGACCCATTAAAAGTATAGGAAATTGTTGATTTTTCTACACCATTTCCTATTGTTCAGTTACAAAGACTCCAAGGGAAAGCTAACTTTCTATAGAGACTCATCCTTGATTATGCTGAACTAACCAAAGGATTTACTTTCTTATTGAAAAAGGGGTTCCCTTCCATTGGGATGACACAACTCAGAAAGCATTTGATTCCATGAAAGATGTATTGGTTTGGATATCTCTTTTATATCCACATAATTATCAACGTGACTTGCTTCTTGTATCTTGCTACTGCCATTTCTTCTATAGAAATGGTATTAGTATAAGAAGATGATTCAGGGACTCAATGCCCCATTTACTATCTGAGTTAGAATCTTAACGGTACTAAGATCTGATATTCTCTTATAGAAAAATTAATTTTGGTAGCCAATCAAGCCATCCAACGATTTTTCCATTACATCCTTCCTCACAAAACTATAGTCATTTCGTATTGCAACCCTATGAAATACATATTTTCATGTCAATTGTTGGGGGCAAGTACTCGAAATTGATTTTCATATTATAAGAATTCAACCTGGCTTTCATCAAATCCAAGTTGAAGAAATACCTAGTTTTCTCAGAACTAATGTGTGATCTCCCTTCCCCTTATTCAGAATCTACATCTAAAGATTCTATTCCTAACAAGTCATTATTTTTTATCTCGTCATCTAACTCCTAGTATGGAGATTTCTTGATTTATCTCTAGACCCAGACTTTTCAGTCTAATACCTCTCGCTTAAAGCAATGATGTATTCATTACCAAGCCCAAAATTACATCATTATCGTTTATACCCTTTACCTTTGTGGTATCGATACAATCTTATGAAGGTGCCTCGCATTAGAGGATGTCAAGAAAGTCTTAAATGAATGCCACTCAAGGGCATGTGGTGAAAATTTATCTTGTTATGATACCGTCTAGAAACTTTTACATGTTGGTTACTTATGGCCTACTATCTTCCGAGACTACATCCTCGTTGTCTAGAAGTATCATGTGTGCTAGATATTTGATCGTAATGTTCGTGCTCACTGTGCCCCATTGAATCCCATTATCGATGTTGGTCCCTTTTTGAAATGGGGCATCAACTTTATGACATGTAATCCTCACTATGTTGAGGGGCATGGTTATATTATTGTCATTGTTGACTACTTTACTAAGTGGGTTGAGGCGATGCCTACATTCAACAACACCGACGAAATGATTGCATACTTCGTTTTCAACCATGTCATCACATAGTTTGGTGTTCCACAAGCAATAATTATGGACAAAATAAATCATTTCCAGACCCATATGATGATTGACGTAATTCATAAGATGAGACTTTCCCATGAAAGGTCCACTACCTACTATCCTCAGGTTAACAGACAAATTGAGACCATCAACAAAGTTCCTAGGATGATGCTTCAATGCATGGTAGAGTTACAAAAATCAGACTAACATTTTCTTATTTACATTTCTTTGTGGGAATACTGAACCTCAGTCAGGATGACTACTGAGTTCACACCCTTTTATTTAGTGTATTGTTTGGAATCTATCCTCCCAATTAAATGCAAAATTCCATCATTGAAACTAGCTATCAAACTTCTCCTTACCACTTCTGTAGAGGAGGAGCATCTTTCACATTTGACTCGATTGAATGAAACCTAGCGCGATGTTGCTATAGATAATGAAGATCATAAAATACTAATCAAGGTACAATATGACAAGAGTGTCAAGCCTCGTGTCATCTCAGAAGGATAACTTGTCTTGTTATCTGACCAGGAGTCTGATAAATTAGGTGTGGGAAATTTTCAACCCATGTGGTTATTTCCATACATTTTCAAGCGATTCCTTGCAAAAGGGGCCTATGAGTTAGTAGATTTTGATGGAGTTCCCTTGGCACAACCTAGAAATGGGTTGTACCTCAAAAAATATTATGTGTAAGGTCAATTTACTAAGTAAAGTAACACATGTGTTTTACTTGTCAATCTGGGTTTGTATATTTGGAAGCATGTCTAAACTATATGGATTTTAGGTAAAGTCAATTTCAGAAGGCAAGACTCAAAGGTTAAGGGAAATTCATATTACAAATAATTTCTAAGTTTAGAGAAACTAAAAGGTCTCTAATTTAAGATGCAGGAAGCAAAGGAAGAGGCTCCTAACTCAGGAGGTCCTGGTTGTCCTTCCCGACAGTACTGTCCTCAAGAAGAGAAACAATTTGTGATGTGTAGAAAGCAAGAGAAGAGGCTCCTAACTTAGGAGGTCTTGGTTTTCCTTCTTCATAGTTATACTCCAATGACATTACCATTGCATCAAATCATAAACTGGAATTCAAGAAACAATTCAAGAAATGCAAAATAATGATTTTTTAGTTGTGACTCATAATTTGATAGAAAGAGAACTTAACTTAAATCCTTGGTTGTCCTTTTGTATGAAAATTAAATTTTAAACCAAAATCATCCAAGAATCATACCAAAATCACAACACATCTAAATAACTGAGTCATAAAACTGAAACAAGAAATATTGAATCAAAACTATGCTAATTTATACAAAATTTAACGAAAGTGTACTTAGCTTGGTATGGGGGGCCTCCAACCTTTCCTGTACACCCGAAGAACTCTTTAGCTACATATAAATTAATAAATCATCCATAGCATGAACAAAAAATAGAAAAGTATAAATGATTCTTCAAAATATCTCAAAAGTCCCCAATATTCTGAACACAAAATTACACTTCTGAATGGTCCATAAACAATGTTTAGATAAGAAAATCTTAAAAAACTTTGCTATAATGGATCTAACAGCCTTATCAACCCTTATCTATCCATATAGGTTTAACTTATGAACTTTGGTTCACAAAATTAGGAAAAATCCCACAAAATAACAAATCCGCTCCTTTTTACTAGGAATTCGTGAATGACAGGTCAAGTTTGACTAACATTGACTGGGATTGTTTTTTCTTAGTTTGACTGAACCAATAGCTGTTTCTTCAGTTTTGGTTCCTAATATTTCCAAATATGTGCTTAGATCTTGCCTAGGTGTCCTACACATATGACTTCCATGGAGCTATTACGGGAATTTTTAATGCAGTCCAAATTTACTCTTAAAACCCAATTTCTACAAAAATTTCCAAAAATTGAAAAACTTAATTTAGTTACCTGAATATGCAAAATAGGACTAAATGAGGCATATATAGGTGAAATAGGATGGAATATCTTGGTAAATAAATGAATTTAGGATAGGGAAAGATGACCAAAATTGAGGACCAACATCTCCCCCTTGCTAATGTTCAAGCATGTCCTCATGCTTGCCTCCTCCATTTGGATCTCCTAAGTGATGATGCCCCTACTGTTCCTAGTCCTGTGTAGCCTGAAGGAGAATGTCAACAGTCATGTTCCCCTTCTTTGTAGATGAAAATATTCACTTTTTGTTTCTCATATTTGTACTGCCATAACTTTTTCTCCTTTAGCCATATGTAGGCTTGTTCAGAGATGAGGATATTCTGAGTCTCAAGATTTTTAATATACTTTGTCAATTTCTTGTTCTCCTTGATTATATTTTTGTTATTTTCCTTATGCGTTTTGTTCTCCTGTTTCAAATGTCTCTCCATGATCTTATTGTCTTCCAGCTCACTTGTCAACTCTGTTATTTTCTTAAGATATACTTCACCGTGTAGCTCTTTAGATTCTTCCCTGGTCTATTTGGCATATGAGTGAGATGAGGTGGCTCCTATCCAAGCATCCTCAAAATATAATTATTCCTTTGTGGGCTCTTCCTATACTTTTTCCTCCAATCGTTGTATAATGTCATCAATTTGCTTTGATGTTTGTGGAGGTTCAATTCCAATAATTTCAATTTTTGGATCTTTTCCTTTGTTGCTTGGTTTCTCTTGTGATTTTCATCTAGGTCTCCTAGGAATGGAAAGAAAAGATTTCTCTTTTTT
Organism: Pinus taeda; assembly: GCA_000404065.3. NCBI lineage: Eukaryota > Viridiplantae > Streptophyta > Pinopsida > Pinales > Pinaceae > Pinus > Pinus taeda. The sequence goes on from APFE031441355.1 coordinate 114,881, forward strand.
AATCATAATATCATCTTTCTTCTTCTTCAATCTTGTCTTAGGATACAAAGGAGAATGCATGATACTTCTTGTTACATGCAACTGCTCAAACGTCTCCTCATTCCTTGTTGTATGTTCTTCAAAATGATGTTTAGCCAAAAAATCCTTCCAAAGAAACCCCTTATTCCTTACCTAGTACTCAACAAGTATCTTTATTAGCCCATGATGATAGATATTGGCTTCCTTGGCTTCTTTTTTGTTCTTCACATTCTCTATCATTTTGGTTCGGATTTTTTAAAAGAAGTAGGGTAAGTTGATTTTATAATCTCCCTTCATATGTTGAAGAAATTTAATATGATAGAGGTATACAACACTGTACCGATTATCACAAGTGAAGTACTTCTCGATCATCAAAAACAACTCTGACCATGGTTCTCTAAGCCAATCTCTTGGAATCCCTCTTGTCTTGTCAAAGGATCCCTTCCTTTGTCTCTACAGGAAAAACATCCATCCCTTCTCCTTAAAATGCATACCCTTGTGATACTCTTCCCCTATCAAAGGAAGGTCCAATTCTTGAGAAATAAAGGTTGGGTTCAATGCTATAGAAAGTTAACCAACTTTGGTTTTTCCATGTTCAAAATGCTCTATGAAACCCTCTGCCATTTTATCATTGTAACCATTGAACTTTTTCAGAAACTCTAGTAGCCCTGCCTGGTATAGTTTCTCTACTCTAATTTTCTATCTTCAAGTCTTTAGGCTCAGTTTTTATTTCCATTTTCTTATGATCTATGTACCAATTAATATGGCCTTTTCTAGTAAACAACCTCATCATGAATATAACAAGCAAAATATATATTTTTTACCTTCTCATTTATGTAATATTTGGATAAAAATCAAGGTGAATGTCTTACCAGACCTTTGTATCTTTGAAAAAAAGGAATGATATTGCTTCTTCTACCTTTAGGTATTCAATTTCTCTGTCTCCTACTACAAATTGTATTTAAAAAAAAAAAAAAATCCTTTGTTTGTAAAACTGGGTGAAAAAAACTCTCACTATGTGAAAAACCATGTAAAAACATTTCGACTCCAAAAATCTCTCACTATTTGAAAAATTGTGTTTAAAATCCTCTTTGTTTTCAAAATTGCCCATAAAAATTGATGAAAAACCTTCTATATTTGCAAAATTGCATACAAAACTGCTCACTATGTATATAAAAGGATACTCACTATTTTTTTATGTGCAAAATTTGACAAACTGTGTTTAAAAATGTATGAGAAAATCGTTTTTGGAATGATACTTGAGTTGCAAATGATTGTCGAAACCTTGTAAAGATTATCTTGTTAAGGTTTTTTTTTTCTTGTGTAAACATATAGTCCTAGTTAAACTCTCTGTTTCCAGCAATTCAAAAAATCATTGGTCTATAGGTGGTAGAGCCTTTTTAGGGTGACAAATCATTGCTAATCTAGGATTGAAGTCATGTTTCTCTCATAGTATGACACATTTAAACAAAAACTTAAGTTGAACCCTTTTCGAGAGAGTACCACAATCTTAGAAATATTTTAACTATTGAGAAGACCCTGAGATCTACTCTTACTTGATCATTGTGAAATTTATGGGATTTGATGGAGAATATGTTTGCTAAGCACAGAGGAAATCTCAGTTTGGCGCTCTCCTATCTCTCCTCCTTTAAAACACAATGATCCTCCTTATTTCTCCACACAATTCCTCGTGTTATCTCTATTGCATAGGGTTCTACTCTTTGAACATAGTTCTCTTTCAATCTCTACGTATTTCTCAGTCAAAAAGGGTTTGTTTTGTCGTGTTTTCTTTAGGCTATGGATAAACAATGAATACAAAATGTCCTTTGATTCCAAGATGGGTTATGATGAAACTTTGCTATGATGATGAAGAAAAATGTGCAAACAGTGTTCAAATGTGTGTACAACCCTTTGAAACATATTTTGACCGTTTGCTAGTACAATTTTTTGATTTGACTAGCTGATTGTTCATTCTGTCACTTGTACCTTTGGCTGCCACTTGTTTTACTTGATGCATCGTGGTTTTATGCACATGACATAACTCTATTCCCTTTGTACATAGCTTACCATTTGTTTAAACTTTATACATAAATTGCATCGTGATTTTACACTCTTATCACCACTTTGTAACACAAGTGTTGTCCATTGTACACGTCTTGACACTTGTTTTGTTTCTTGTTAATGCTACATCATAACTCGCAACTGCTTGTAGTTTAGAGCTTTCAATACTCATCACTATTAGGAATAGTCTATGAATTTTTCATTGTATGATTTCTTGATTATGCATTGTGCTTGTTCATTTTTCATTTTTAGATCCATTATACTTGCATTGCATGTTGCATATCTAGTATTATGCCTTTATCATTGCATACTTACCCTTTTTTTAATTTTTTCATCATTTACATATACTTATGTATTGATTTGTTTTGAAAGGGCCATAATATTGGTTCATTTCAAATCAAATTATTTTTGAAATAAGATGTTAAGTATATTTGTAATGATACTAACTCTCTTTGTTCTTGTTTTGTAGACATATGAGAGTAATCTTTCTTGTTTTGTAGACCATTTTCCATGAGGCAAAATTTTTTTTTTGGCCCATAAAGGAGACGTGGCCAAAAAGTTTGGTCAAAAATGAAAATTAATGTGGTTGAGTGAATGATGAATTGACGAATGTAAGGTTATAATAAGGTTAATTAATGTAATAAGGTGAATGAATAATGTAAGAGGTAAATGTATATAATGTAGGGTGATGTAGGATATAGGGTAATGTAGGATAATGCAGGATGATATATACATGGATAGGGGTACTGCATATTCTAGTTTAAAATACTTTATCAATCTTAGAAGAAATTTCAAAACAAAAGGCATTAAGAATACTTTAAACTTGCAGTACTTTCCTTTCGCTTGATAGCTCATTATCAATGCTTTTCTTCTGTTGATCATGTGTTACACAGTATTTTGTCACACCTCCTGAACATCCCTGTGACATACCTTGAAGTGCCTGAAACATGAACATCATGCAGTGTACTTATTTAGATATGCCGCTCATATCCTCCCTAGAACATTGACTGGAAAATGCCTTGAGCTTTCCCCTGAAGAAATAGCTCTAAAACCATAATTTGGAGACACAACACTCTTACGAGGTTAAAAATCATGATGGTCGCTTGTTGCATCACTCTTGACCTGCGATGGCATCGGTTTGTTCCCTTATATACCCACAATTATCCCTAAAAAGGCAATTTTCCCAAAGAGGATGAGAAGCTTCGTGATCTATAAGTTTCCATAGCAGCAAGTTGGAGGTATTTCGGCTTAGATGAGGTTGAATTCTCCCAACTTGGGCTCATGGTATTATCCCTATGAGCTACCTCCTTGAGATGTGGGCCTAATCCTATCTTTGGAGAGGTCCTAGCTCCCCTTCCGAGCCTATATATTCATCCTCTTCCATTCCCAAATGGTTGGTCAGGTTAGAGGCTAGTTGGTCAATGTCTATTTGCACCCTTACACTAATATTGTGCCTAAAGGCTATTCATTTGACTTGGAGAAGGAGTGCTTGGAGAGTTCTTGGCTTGGACTTGGATTACCACTCAAGGAGAGCCTTTCAAAATCAAGGCTTTGGTTGTAAGATTCCCTTTATGGGATTTTCTATTTTTTTTGGCATTCCTTGTTGTGTCTTGATCACTTGTGTAGGTGCATAAACGATGAGAGAAGCTGGAACAAGCCTGTCACACAAGCGATTCAAGGTATTCAACAAAGGAGATCAGAATAACATCAGAATGAAGTAGGTCATCTCCTTCATTCTTCTTTTCAATTGTAACCTAAGAAGATGTCTAGTTGATTTTCACTTCAGTTGCTAGACCCACTCATTAGGATAGAGGAATCACCTCTGTACGTAGAGAGGATTCAACTTAACAACAAAATGGTGACTCCGGTGGGGAGCTTATGATCCTTTCCATTCAATCCTTCACCTTGGATTGTGATGAGTTTGACCAACTGCCAATTTTCTTGCTTGTTTGCTTTTCTGTAATTATTTTCACTTGCTGGTGATTGCTTGAGAACATTGTTTTTTGTCTGGTCTTGAATATTTCTTATTTTTTCTTGCCCATCATGGGTTTACCTCTCACAGACACGATGATATCATGGATGTTGTAATTACAGTCACGATGATCATTGTTTTTCCTATGACATGTGCGATGATCCTAGAGTATAAGAGAAAATATGGGTTTTCTTCTTGTTTTCAGTATTTGTATCCTCTATCAGTGATTTTCCAGAGTGTCTATGATGTTTTTGATTGATTGTTCTAATTAATTTGCAAAATTAGTCTCATTGGCTTCGAAGTGAAATCTGATTGAGTTCTAGGGTTTCTAGTCAATTGGTCATCACTTGCTACTTGTTAATGTCATTGACATGTTTGTTTTGCTGATTGATTGATTGTTGTTTTCTGTGGAAATAATTGAAAACATTATTTTGCATTTGTTTTAGCTTGTATTTAAAAATTTACTTTTCATGAGAATGCATTAGATTATTTGCATTGAAAAGCTATTTTTTGAGATTCATCATTGAAAATAGATTATGTTTTTCAATAATTGAAATCTAAAAACTGTATTAGGTGCATCAAATCATTCAAAATGCAAAGAAAATAATAATTCATCTAAGTGCATCTTTGCAAAGTAAAACCATTTTACTTTCGAAAAAGTTGCATTTAGGATGGTTAGAAGTCAAGATCATTTTTAATTTTGGCATTACATTTAATGAAATGAAAGATTATATTTCATTTTCACATTTTGCATTTGGAAGAAGGAAGTGAAAGTTAGTGGAAGACATCATTCATGATGCATTTTGTTTAATGCATTATTGATTGAAATTTCCTCCCTTGATTAGTCTAACTTTCATTGAAGTGAAAATTTTCCTTTTCCCATATAGTTGCATCTTAGGTGTTCAGGTGACATCATTTTGAGCCTCAAAACTGAAATTTAATTGAATATAAACTTAAAATTTACCTTAGTTAATCTAAGGAGCATTTGAAACATTAATGCCCATACTTAGTGGTATAGGCTAGAGACGTGTTCCAATGTCTTTAACACTTAGCAGCTGTCATTCTCTCTTGCATTAGATAGCGCTAGCATGGACTTGTGCTCCTCGTGCCATCAAGTATATGAAGGGAGACCCTCATAGGTTGCAAACCTTTATACATAGGAACCTGAGTCTGCCACCCTATAAACGTGATACATCGAGCACATCATTTGGGGAGGTTTCCTGCACATATTCAGGGAGATTTCCTACACATATGTCAAGTCCTTGGTAAATTTATTTGTTGAGGTGTATATTGAAGTTCACGATTACTCGATACTCCTTTCACCTAGAGTCACCTGAGTAGTCATTTTGATATTTGCTGACTCTTTAAATTTGAAGAGATCATCGATCACTTGTCCTTTTAAGCTTGCTAAACCAACGAAAGGGACTAGAGTCACCTTTTTGTCCTTTTCTCGACTCTTAAAATAGGAAAATTAATTGACCATGGAACAACATCCTTCTTGTAGAAATACTCCTTAGTAGAACTTAGGTTGATACCAATGGCAACATTTATTGAGTCTACCAGTCAAGGAAACCCCTCTGATGGGAATCCTAGTCCTTTTCCTTCCTTTGGAAATATTGGTGCTCCCTATATGGCGATGTTGTCCCTTCCTGGATTGACCATTGCTCTACCAGTTTGGTTATTTTCTACCTCAGTGGTTCTGAGTGTCCAAACTATTTTTCAACCAAGTTCTCCTCCACCTGAACAACATCAACCTCATGTTGATCCTAAAGTTGACCACTTTCCTTCTTCTCCTATTTCTTCACCCCGTTCTTCCTCTTGGCCTAGTGAGATTCTGGATTCTAGTAACCAGGAAGCTAAGAAGAAGAAGAAGAGGATGCAGAAGAAGAAGAAGAAGAGGACAAAGAAGAAGAAGCAAAATAAGAAAGGGGGAAACCAATCAGTCATTGCTATGGATGTAACTAAGGTAGAAAAATCTTCCAACTAGCCTCAAAAAGTAAAATTGCATTGCATGTTATGTAAGGGTTACCACCTTCTTTAGAATTGTCCTAGTATTCCCAAGGTCTTAGAAGTGTGGTCCAAAGGTTTAGATCAACCTTTTTCATCAACGTTGTTGGGTGTGGAGCCTGATTATCTTTTTTATTTAGAGGTCTCGCCACATTGGACCAGAATTAGTAATGTGGCAGCAATGCCACCCATAAAATGTATGCTACAAGGGGGGTCTAGGGGGGCAGCTATGATCTTTGGGAGGCGCCCCCCCACCGCCCCGGCGGGGGATCAAGGGTAGTGCCCCTGAAGCTAAAAATAGATGTGAAATTGCCTTGTGAAATGTTGTAATTTCGTAGTCAGTCTAGGACGTTCATTAGGCAGAGATATAATAGTAGAAGTTATGTTTAATTTAGGGTTTTTTACCTTACAAGGCAAACCTTCACTATATATGAGGGAATTGTATTAGGTCTATGAAAATCTGTATTCTGAGTGAGGAAGTGAGAGGAGATTCAGAGCGAAGAGGGAATTACAGTGGATCTATTGTAGGTTGTATCTCTCCAGTTTGCTAGATAATATTAAAAGAAGGACTGGTTGTTTCTCTGTGGACATAGCCCAAACTAGGTGAACCACGTAAACCTGTGTCTCTCTTGTTTTATGTGTTTATATTTATGAAATATATTTTATGTGTTCCATTGCTCTGTAATATATAATTTTCTAACAACTGGTATCCGAGTCGAAGGTCTATTTGGCTGATAAAATCACAGGAGAGTAGGGTTCCTGGTTCGAGTGCGAGAAATGGAAAAAGATGGTAGGTTTAAGGTCAAAAAATTTAACAACCAAAACTACCATCTATGGAAGATGCAGATGGAATATTATCTGTATCAAAAAGATTTGTACCTACCATTGACCGGAAAGACAAAGAAGCTGATGAGTATGACAAACACAGAATGGGATATTCTCGATAGAAAGGCACTTAGAACAATACAGCCGTGCCTAGTGGTGTCAGTAGCATTTAATATTTCAAAGGAAATTACAACATAGGGTTTAATGTAGGCATTGGCCAAACTATATGAAACCCTCGGCCTAAAATAAGGTATTTCTTATGAAGCATTTATTTAATATGAAGATGTAAGAAGGTGGATCTATTTCTAATCATTTAAATTAATTTAATACAGTTACGAATCAGTTAAGTTTTGTAGGAGTAACTTTTGATGATGAAATTAAGGCTCTATTATTTCTGTGCTCATTGCCAGAAAGTTGGAATGGTTTAGTTATGGCCATTAGTAACTTTGTCTTTGCATTTAGTACTTTAAAGTCTGATGATGTTGTCAGTGCAATCCTTAGCAAGGAAATGCGATGAAAAAGCTCCAATGAGACATCAGGTAATGCTTTCACTATAGAGACTAGGGGAAGAAAAATGGAAAGAGGAAAGAGCCCACGATATCAAAGTAAGTCAAGGAAATGCATATCCAAGTCTAGATAGGGGATAGTGTCTTGGAAATGCGGGAAGAAAGGACACCTGAAAAAATATTGCAAGTCTTGGAAGGGAAAGGAAGGAGGCCTGCAACATGAAAACAATCATGAAGTGAATGTGACAAGTGATGTGTTGCAAGATGCTTTGATTCTTTCATTAGAAAATATTATTGATACCTGGGTGGTAGATTCAGGGGCCTCATTCCATGCCACACCTGATAGGAAACATTTTCATGATTATGTTCACGGAGATTTTGGACAAGTTTGATTAGGTGATGATAGACCTTTTAAAATCATTGGAATGCATACAATTTTCATAAAACAGAAAAATGCAAATCAATGTCTATTGAAGGAGGTAAGGCATGTTCTAGATCTGATGAAATTTTTTATTTCAACAAGGTAGTTGGGAGGTGAAGGCTATATAAATACTTTTACAGATAAAACCCAGAATGTCACTAAAGGAGCCCTAATAATAGCAAAAGGGGAAAAGGTTCTTACATTGTATTTATGCAATGATATTTCTAATTATGTCAATTATTTAACCTCTATAGGAGAAGATACAACATTGTGGTATCATAGGCTTGAGCACATGATTGATAAGGGGATGCAGATTCTCCACTCAAGAAATTTATTGCGAGGTTTGAAGTATGTTGATTTAAAATTCTGTGAGAATTGTGTTTATGGAAAACATAAGAGAGTCAGATTCCTCAGAGTTGGGAAAGAAGAGAAGAGCGAAAAATTAGAGCTTGTGCATACAAATGTATGGGGACCTACTCAGGTATCATTTCTTAATGGCTCTTATTATTATGTTACTTTTATTGATGATGCAACTAGAAAAACCTAGATTTATTGTATTTAGAATAAATCTGATGTATTTGGTACTTTCAAGAAATGGAAAGCATTGGTTGAAAATGAGACAACAAAAAGGTTGAAGTGTCTTAGATTAGATAATGGAGGTGAATATTGCAACAAAGAGTTTGATAGGTATTTTTCAATGAATGGAATTCACAGAGAGAAGATAGTTCGAGGAACACCACAAGAAAATGGTGTGCCAAAAAGGATGAACAGGACAATCATGGAGCGTGCAAGGACCATGATATTTCATGCAGGAATGCCTTTACAATTTTGGGCAGATGTTGTAGATATTATTGTTTATCTAATAAACATAGGTCCTTCAAGTTCCTTGGATGGTGGTATTCCATAGGAGGCATGGATAGGTCAAAAGGTAAACTACTCATTTTTAAAGACTTTTGGTTGTGAAGCCTCTTTACACATTAATAAAGAAAATAGAACAAATATTGAGGCAAAATCAAAGAAATGTACCTTTATTGGATATGGTGTTAATAATTTTGGTTATCACTTCTATGATTATGATAAACACAAAATAATTAGAAGAAGAGATGTCATATTCAATGAAAAGGCTTTGTATAAGGATCAGATGGAGGAAAAGAAAAAGGAAAAGAAAACAGAGAATACAGGGTGCTTGATGAAATCACAGAAAAAATGAAGGTGCCTGAAAATCATAATGATCAACAACCATAACAACAACAACAACCACAATAGAAACAAGCACCAAAAACACCTGAAAGTAGTGTTAGAAGATATACCAGGATAAGTAGACCCCTTGAACGATACTCTCATTCATTATATTATGTATTGTTGACTGATTTTGGTGAACCAAAATGTTATGAAGAAGCAGTGCAGGTAGAAACCAGGAAGATGTGGGAGCAAATCATGAAAGAAGATATGGAATCCTTAGCACATAAATAGACTTGGGACTTAGTCAGGCTACTTGTAGGTAAAACAACATTGTAGAATAAATGGGTTTACAGGTTGAAGGAAGAATATGGAGGTAGAAAAGGGTATAAAGCTAGACTTGTGGTGAAGGGGTTTGCACAAAAAAATGGTATAGACTTTGATGAGATATTTTCAACTGTTGTCAAAATGACTTCAATCAAAACTATTTCAAGTCTACTAGCAACTGAAGATTTTCA
>APFE031441355.1:128074-144805 GCA_000404065.3 Pinus taeda
GGGGTGGCTACAATCTTTGGGAGCCCCCCCGGTGGGGGATAGGGGGCAGTGCCCCAGAAGCTAAAAATATATGTAAAATTGCGTTGTAAAATGTTGTAATTTCGTAGTCAATCTAGGCCATTCATTAGGCGGAGATCTAACAATAGAAGTTATGTTTAATTTTGGGTTTTTTTCCCTAGAAGGTAACCCCTCGCTATATATGAGGGAATTGTATTGCGTATGTGCAAATCTGTATTTTGAGTGAGGAAGAAAGAGGAGATTGAGAGCGAAGAGGGAATTAGAGCGGACCTATTGTAGGTTGTATCTCTTCAGTTTGTTAGATAATATAAAAGGAAGGACTGGATGTTTCTCTATGGACATAGGCCAAACTAGGTGAACCACATATATCTATGTCTCTCTTGTTTTATGTGTTTTATGTGTTTATATTTATGCAATATATGTTATGTGTTCCATTGCTCTATAATATATAATTTTCTAATAAGCCTCCGGTGATCATGCTGGTGATAAACCTTCAAATAATAAATCCCATGGAAAAAAAGGGAAAATTCAAATGTCCCTATAAGTTGTGTGAAGGTAATCATCCCATTCACCTTTGTCCTCTTATGGATGAATCTTCCAAAGAGTTGGAAAACCTTATTGCTTCCCAGCCTCATCTTCTGTCTGGTTATTGGAATATTTCCCCTAATCCTTCACTAGTTGATTCACTGATTGATCAAAATTCATCTTTGGTTGACCCCACTCTCTCTGAAAGTGAGTTTTGTGAGTTCATTCTCTACCAGCCATTGGTTGAGAAAATAGTAGACCTGACTCAACCTTCAGTTAACTGTTCCTTTCCGATAGAGGGTGAACTTCGTACTACTTAGGTTCTTCTTGTTTCTTTAGTTTCGAATGAATTGGAGGGAAATACTCTTGTTCCTGAGGTGCATGAGAGCTTTTCTCCTATTCCCACAGAGCTGGAGGATAGCTCTCAGATTCCTATGACACTCCCTCTATGTAGTTTGGTCACTTCTTTTGATTGGAGTCGATTGGAAAGATATCACCTTCCATCTTATGTGCCTTTCCATATTACAGTACACACTTACCATATGGCCATTCCTAGCACAATTATAGATGCGGACACATTTGTTAGCATCCTGTCCTCAACTGCTTGGCAATATTTGGGTTCTCCTCAGCTTGTCCCAGTTAACCAGAATCTATTAGATTTTAACAGAGGAACCAGTCAACCATTAGGGATCCTTCCTAAGCTACCTATTACTTTTGGAGGGAAGACTGTCTATATAGATGTGATGGTTGTCGAAGGCCCTTTAGATTTTAATATACTTGTTGGTCGTGACTATGTTTACATCATGGGAGATCTTGTTTCTTCCCTATTTCGGGTGATGGGTTTCTCACATGAAGGAAGCACTATGATCATTAATCATCTTACATTCATTGGTCCTAAATAAACTTCAACTCAATGATCATCCCTAAATGGTTCTTATGTGCAAGCAGTATCACCCCCACCACAGGTTAATTATGTGGCTACCTATTCCATGCCCTCATCTACTAATGATCTAGTCAGTGGTGTAGTACACAATGTATTGGGGACATTGGAGCCTAATTTTTCATTTGGATCCCTGGACATGTATCCCTTCCAAAGTGTTTTTCTCCCATCCACTGAGAAAATCTTGGAAGCCATGGCCTCTTTTGATCCATGATCAAAGGGATATGGAGCAAAGTTCTTTGTTTTCTGTTAGGCTCCTTAAAAAATGAACCAAGGGATGTGGAGCAGAGTTCCTTGTCTTGTGTTGCTCCGATTTGACTCAACTCCCAGATTTAACCAAGATCTTTTTCTTTCGTGATGTTATTAGAATTTCATCTAAAATAGCATAAAGGAACATATATGTATGTTGTAAAGAAGAAGGAACATGACAATAATCAACAACATAAAACACAAGATGTTGATAACGGAGTTCATCCAAGAGGGACTACATCTCGGGGCCCCGGTGTCAAGATGGTGTAGGCTGCTGCATTAAGTGCTGTCAATAGTGATGATGTACATAGGTGGTGATGTCACTATCATACAAGGAAAATTCCGTCACACAGGAGTGGCTCCACGAGATGTTCCGCTACAGGAACTCTCACGCACAAAAAGACTCCTACCAGTATGACATAAACTCATGCATGATGATAATGAGCATCGCACCAACATGGCATCAAAGGGATCTCAATGCAAACATACATGGTGACACATGAGTATCCCATCAACATGATGACAAAGGGTTATCCAACAAAACATTATGAATCATGACAATAAGTACATCCCACAGATGATTGCACATCACGTCAAGTAGGAATCATGAAACAAGGAAGAAAACAAGATCCCACATGAAACATCAAACATGGATCTCATAGAAAAAAGAAGTACATGAACACACTACATATACCTCACATCCTGGGGCGATCTAAAGAAAAGGATGTCAAACTACTGAAGCTGGCCATAACATCAACATCATGGCATCGAATAATGCAAAATAGACTGCTCAGAAACATCAGTGCTAACACCTGCACTCCACTTTGGAAAGTGGTTGAAAAATGAAATGATCAAATGGAAAATCTGAATGCACCATCATATTTGTGGCATTGACTAGGGTAAAATCGACTGTCAAATTTATGAATTTTGACAGAGAGAGAATTTGGGGCTACAAGAATCTTCTAGATTCCCCATAGATTCCTCAAAGATTCCCTCCACCAGATCATCTGAAGGTTTGTTGCTCAGATCAAAATTCTTACTGTGCCATGAGGTTCATGTCACTAAGAGGTGTAAGATTTACATAAAATTTGTCTAATTTGGACATTGGGAAAATTTCGCCCTCTTGAGAATTTTCCTCCTGCTCTTTCCCAAGCTTATGGTTCCACTTGAAAAAATTAATTAAAAAAACACGTCTCGATTTCCCTGCCCTATCCTGGCCTCCTAGAACTACATCTGCTCACGGCTCCACCATTGGTCCACTCTTGTTCATCCTCGTTTAGTTATGATTTATGTATGTGGTATATGGTTTTATGTTGTCCGTTAACTATTTTGGCGGCATTCAATGTGGGACTGCTGCGTGGGCGGGGATGATGGACCCACCAGCCAGGGGTTCAACTCCCACCGGTCCCATTTGTATGTGATCGTATTAATAGTGGGTGGTTGGGGTGCGGGCCGAGTCCACCGCAGGTGGCTCGCCCACCCCATACATAAACTTTGTTATAACTTAAAGTTTGGTTGTTGGTTGGGGGTCCGACAGGGTCATGGTTGCCAGCCCATTTTTAAATATTAAAATTTGTTTTGTTATTTTTTGGGTCTGGTGGAGGTGGTGGGGGTCATGGCCCGCTACCTGACTATATATATTTTTTTATTTTTTATTATATACAATAATTAGGCCTTTTTGAAAATTCCGAAAATTGACCGAAGGAGTCAATTTAAGTAGGCCACAAATTTGCCCAGAATTTGGCTAAGGTTGGCCAGAATCCGGTGGCTGGATTTTGTCCAAATTGGTACCTCCTTAAGCGCGCCCAGTGACCCAAGTCAACCCTAAGCTTTGACTACTCCTAACTTTCACATACTAACTCAATTTGACGAACCGTTCGCACCATCATGATCACGATGACGATATCTTCAACATGAACCTAGTTCGAGCATAATACAAACACTTTTATTTTTCACACTTCCTAAGTCCGCTTGGACTTCTACATTTGTCTAGAGCCACCTAGATCAATCCTCCCTACTGAGGTCTTTTGGTCGTCCAAAAGCATGAAAAATTATCTACAACTTCTTTGTACCTTGTCTGCATCACAAGCATCCTAAAAGGTCTCGCTTCCATCTCCTTCACCTTTGTTCTTTAGAGCCTTAAGCGATGAGCCAACACTTGCAACCTCTGAAACCTATAGTACATTGTCTTTTCAAATTACATGCTTCACTTTCATGACCAAATAATGACCCAAGCATCCCGTACTTGCCACGAGTTTATAACACATACTCGGTGGTCAAGTTTACATCAAAATGGAAACAATACCCTAGATACCAAAACAAGGCCAACATATCATTGTTGCTTCAACAAGTGATGGAAAACACATCATCACTGCAACACGTGATTTACAACAATAAGGCCAAACACTATTTTTTCTTTGACAAGTGATGGAAACATGACATCACTTTCACAGTTTATCATGCAACTCAGAATAAAATCAGACATCATTGTTGCTTAACAAGTGATGGAAACACATCATCACTTTTACATTTTGAAATGCAACAAATGATTTACAAAAGCATAACCATGACAAGATAACATATCTAGAAACCATTTTTCACTTATCGATGTGAATGGGTCACCCCCTTGTGGTGGTTTTTCTTGTTGAATAACTGCTTCACCTGGTTCATGCACTGACACTTTATCTTTAAGGCGATGCTCTGGATGGAGCCTTCAACATGTGGCCCTTTGGTGGCCACCTCTGTTGCAATGACTGCAGTACATCTTCTTCCTCTGGATCTACTTAACATGCTCCTTTACCTACTATGGAGAGGGTCTTTCATGCCTCCTCCTTTTGTGTGCTGTTATTCTTTTCCAACACTTAGAAAATGTATGGTTATGTAATCCAAAAAAGGTACATGTTTTTTGATGCCATGTTTTACGTTCATCATTAACAACATGATTATAATCAAAATGAACATTCGAATATTGAGACTGGTTATAACTTTCCTTTCCATCTCTGGTGTCATTATGGCGATGAGAGTTTGCCTCAACTCTTTCCCTGCAATGGGTACTACCATGAGATGATGGGGATGTGTTCCGATCATTCTCTTCCCTTGATGATTTCATCGATGTCTCAGAAGAATATGACACCTTCGAGCATTCTCCTTCAATATATCCCAAGCCTGCAAATTTAGGTCTACACACAACCTCCAATGGTTGAGTTATGCCTTGGTTATTAACACCAAGCTCTTTTTCCTCCTTGTACCTCATCATGGTAAGGAGCCTCACGTTTTTCCGTGTAATTTGGATCTCCAAATCTCCAACATAAATCAAAACTGAAAGGAAATCAACATCTTTTACTTCCACTGTTGAGTTGGAAAGAACTAATGAGGGATGCTCATCGTCTATTGTTGGTGGTTCATTGTCTGTCTTGGTGCATTCCCCAACTTCCTTCCTGACATACCCAAGTCCTACTTGATAGGGTAATTCTTCTACTTTTATGGGGTTGACAATGCCTTGGCCATTAATTCCCAAGACTTTTACTTCATACCCCATTCTCTTGAACAATTTGAGCCAATTCTTGTGGTATGATTTTCAAAAACAACAAAATCATCATCGGGAAACATACATGAATTTAGAGAACTACTTTTTACCACACATGGGTCATGTTGCAGCTTTTCCACAGCCTCATCCTTAGCTTGTAGTTGTTGTAGGAAACTTTGTTTTTCCTCTTCCTCTTCATGTAGAAGCATCTTCAATTCAACGTTCTCTGTTTGAAGATTATGTTTCTTGTGCTTCAGTTCTTCCAGGGCCTCTTCCGCGCCTAGCAACTAAAGCTACAATCACTCCTTTTTCTCTGTCTCTTTTTGTAGAGCTTCATACATTATTTCCACCCTTTGGGAAATTTTGAACATGGTCTCATACATCGTTTTTTCATCCTCTGTCACAACACATTCCAATGTTCACGCTTGAAATTAACATCCACACAAAGACAGCTTTGATACCAAACTTGATCCAAGCTGACTTGACTCCCACATTTAAGCAAGATCTTTTTCCTTCGTGATGTGATTAGAATTGCATTTCAAATATCATAAAGGAACATATATGCATGTTATAAAGAAGAAGGAACATGACAATAATTAGAAACATAAAACAAAAGACGTTGATAATGGAGTTCGTCTAGGAGGGACTATGTCTCCAGGCTCCGGTGTTAAGATGGTGTAGGCTACTGCATTAAGTGTTGTCAACAATGATGATGTACATAGGTGGTGATGTCACTATCATACAAGGAAAATTCTCTCATACAGGAGTGGCTCCATGAGGTGTTCTGCTATAGGAACTCACACACAAAAAGACTCCTATTAGTATGCCATAAACTCATGCATGATGATAATGAGCATCCTGCCAACATGGCATCAAAGGGATATCAAAGCAAACATACATGGCGAAACATGAGTATCCCATCAACATGATGACAAAAGGATCTCAAACAAAACATGATAAATCATGACAACAAGTACATCCCACAGATAATTCCACGTCACATCAAGCAGGAATCATGAAACAACGAAGAAAACAAGGTCCCACATCAAACATCAAATAGGGATCTGTGCAACACAATGCATCTCATAGCAAAAAGAAGTACATGAACACATTGCATATATCTCACATCCTGGGGCCATTTAAAGAAAAGGATGTCAAACTATTGAAGCTGGCCGTACCATCAATCTCATGGCATCGAGTAATGTAAAATTGATTGCTGACACACATCCATGTTGACACCTACACTCCACTTTGGAAAGTGTCTAAAAAATGAAATGATCAAATGGAAAATTTGAATGCACCATTAGATTTGTGGCATCGAATAAGGTAAAATCAACTATCAAATTTCTTAATTTTGACAAAGTGAGAATCTGGGGCTAGAAGAATCTTTTAGATTCCCCCTAGATTCCTAAAATATTCCCTCCTCCGGGTCATCTGAAGATCTTCTGCTCAGATTAAAATTCTAACTGCCCTATCAGCTTCATGTTGCTGAGAAGCGTAAGATCAACATAAAATTTTTCCAAGCTCATGGTTCCACCTGCAAAAAATAATTAAAGAAAACATGTCTTGATTTCCATGCCCTGTCTTGGCCTCTTGGAACTACGTCTGCTCGCGGTTCCACCATTGGTTTGCTCTTGTTCATCCCTCTTCGGTCCTCATGCGAATGAAATGAAGGGTTTATGTATAAACTAGTGACAAATTTTTCCAAGAAGAAGGTCGTTGGGTTGTTGGTGTAAACTCCCACTTGGGCACATGAGACCCAGGATTGAATCCTACCCAACAATCTAGCACAAATGTTATTTTTAACCTTTTCTTGTTTGGGCTGACAGATTTGGAATAGTTTAACTATCCAACGGTTATGATTTATTTATATGGTATATGACTTTGGGTTGACTGTTAGCTATTTTGGCAGCATCCAATGTGGGGCTGCCGCATGGGCGGGGCCGATGGACCCACCAACCATGGGTTCAACTCCCACCAGTCCTGTTTATATGTGATCGTATTAATAGTGGGTGGTTAGGGTGTGGACCGGGTCCACTGGAGGTGGATTGCCCACGCCATACATAAACTTTGTTATAACATAAAGTTTGGTGGCTGGTTGGTGGTTCGATGGGGTCATGGCTGCCAATCCATTTTTAAATATTAAAATTTGTTTTTTTTTTATGTTTTGGGTCCGTCGAAGGTGGCGGGGGTCATGGCCCTCCACTTGACTATAGATATATATATTTTTATTGTTTATTACATACAATAATTAGGCCTTTTTTAAAATTCAAAAAATTGACCGAAGGAGTCAATTTAAGTAGGCCGCAAATTTGCCCAGAATCTAGCCCAGTTTGGCCGAAATCCGGTCGCCAGATTTTGTCCAAATTGCTGCCTCCTTAAACCTGCGCAGTCACCCAAGTCAACCCTAAACTTTGACTACTCTTAACTTTTGCATATGCATTGGGTTTGATGAACCATTCACACCATTGTGATGATGACGATGAGATCTTCAACATGAAACTAGTTCGAGCATAATCCAAAACTTTGATTTTTGACCCTTCCTAAGTCCTCTTATACTTATGCATGTGTGTAGAGCAACCTAGATCATGTGTCAAGCTCCTTAACAAACGAAACAAGAGAATGGAGTAGATTTCCTAGTCTTGTATCAAGCTCCTTAAAAAATTAAACAAAATACCATGAGGATAGTTCTTTTACTCTGTCAACCTCATAAAAAAATGAAATAGTTGTTATGGGCATGGTTCTTTTACTTGTTTCAAGCTCATTAAAAAATGAAAGAAGGTGTCATGAGCATGGTTCTTTTCTTGTGTCTAGCTCATTAAAGATGAAACAAATCCCCTTCTAATTCAAGTCTTTGATTATATCTCGTAAAATCCATTCGAGTCTTTCACTTGATCTCATAAGCAAGCCTTCTTTCTATCCAGTTAGGTGAATGAAATGAAGCTTTGGGGGCATGTACCTTGAATTGAATAATTATGATGGGGGCATGCAAAACTTATCTCAAGCTTAGTTTATCTATGTTTCAAGTTTGTGTAAAAATCAAACCAAACCCAAGCATAGTTTGTTTCCATTTCAAGCTTGTGTAAAAATGAAACCAAATCTAAGAATAGTTTATTTCTATTTCAAGATTGTGAAAAAATGAAACAATCATGAAGTATACTCAAGCATCGTTTCTCATGTTTCAAGCTTGTGTAAAAATGAAACCATTCCCACTTTACATCTTGTGATTGTTGTTTTTATCAGCCTATTTTGTTAGATGATCCTTGGTTATTGCATTCCATCGCCACCACCTCTTTGGCCGATCATTCGCTTTCACTTGGTTGTTTTACCCTTTCCTGAGGAACATATGCGGTGAGTGGTCTTATTAGCCATCCTCTTGACCATTACATGTTTTGAGTAGTTCTGTCATGACCAGAACCAATTGATATCCTTCTATACCACGTGTTCTTCTAGGAAGAGTCATCTTTCACCTCTTTTCAGACTCCAAAAGCATGAAAAGGTTTTTGAGTACTTTTCCTTTTGCACTTGTTAAATTAAATTAATTGTTGTCACCTTAGTATACGTTTACCCCTTTTTTGGGCTAATAATGACTATTTACAAAAAAGGCACACCTTGATCGACATGGTCAAGAGGTTCTCTCGAATATTGTTTTCTACCTTTTTGGGTTTGAGAGACAAATTATGAAAAGGGACTTGACGAAGTTTTCTTTTTCCGTATCTTTTTCAAACTCTCTAAATATGAAAAAGACATCGAGTTACTCTTCCGTCAGACTCGTAAAACTTAAATGATGAAATATTCTTCACTATGATGAGGCTCAGTTTCTCCTTCCTAGGGCTCGTAAAACCTACTAGGATGGATTCATCCAAAGGGTGAAATTATATGATAAGAATATGGTATCCTCTTCAAGCTTGCATAAAAATAAAGTTGTAATCACTAGAAATAGTGGGGGAAAAAGGAAGATGAAACATCCTTTGTAGAGGCATCATGTCACTCTTGAACATGACACTCTTTTGCTTCGTGTCGGGTTTGGGATATCCTCACTCAGTCACTTGTCCTCCTAGGTTTGGGTTATCCATTTTACCTTTCATCTAACTATTCCACTTCGTCGTTATGACCCTTAGTCATATGTTGAGTCTAATTCTACCACACTCCGGAGTCGTGTCACCAATATGTTCAAGAGAAGTCCTATTTCTAGTTTACTATCTATACATTGTCTGATCTTTTGCTACAATCTTGGATTCTACTCATTTCATTCCACTTTATTCCTTGTTTCATGTTGATGATGAGGGAATCATTATGAACCTCCTTCAATGAGTCACTTCCTATTGAATTCAGCTCATTATCCAAGAAGATGACTTAGAAACTCCTTTTCAGTAACTTAGAGCTTGCATGCCTTAATGGAAAGTTCTTTGCATCCGATGATAGGTTTTCACTATTTACCTTCGATTAGATGATTCCATGAGTGTTCGACTTCAGCTTCATTTTCAAATTCACGTATTGTACTGTTGTACTTTCAGGACCATTATCATTATTTCTAGTTTCTCTTGTGCCTTTTAATGGTCGACATCATAGGCCGATAATCAGGTGGTTTTCTAGCATGTTCAATTTCAACACGTTCATTCACATGTTAGAATTTACACTTTGATCAGGTCAGGATGGAGCACAAGAACCCGAATCTTATCTGATATGAATCAAGCTACATGGAGTTATATGTTATTCATGGTTGTACACATGTTTCTGCTATACATATGGTTGTGACCATACCGTGGGACTTTATATTTATGATGATCCTTCTATATCAGATGGCTACGTATATACCTTGGATCGTAGATTTACAGTTGATCCTTCTTATTTGGATGGTTGTGCCCATGCCATGGATCCTTTCATATAGTCCTTAGTATCCGGATGGTTGTGCCCATGCCATAGATTCATGTCTTTCTCTCAGGTATGTATATGCATATGCATCCTTGATTTGCAGGTCTCCTGACAGTGTGTGTCCTCATCCTTACAAAAACTCGTAAAGAATCTCAGCCATCACTCCCCATTCCACCTTCATACTTTAGGGGGCATCTATTACACAATATTTTGTCACACCTCCTACACTTCCCCATGGCATACCCCACAGTGGCCAAAACATGACCATCATGTAGTGTACTTATTCATATATGTAGCTTATATCCTCCCTAACACATTGATTGGAAAGTGCCTTGAGCTTTCCCCTCAAGGAATAGCTCTAAAACCCTAATTTTGAGACTCATCACTCTTATGAGGTTAAACACCACAATGGTCACTTGTTGCATCACTCTTGACCCATGATGGCATCACTTTGTTCCATTGTATACCCGCAATGATCCCCAAAAAGGAAATTTTTCCAAAGAGGATGAGAAGCTTCGTGATCGAGAAGTTTCTAGAGTGGTGAGCTAGAGGTTTTTTGGCTTAGAAGAGGTCGAATTCTCCCAACGTGACCTCTTGGTCTTGTCAACATAAGCTACCTCCTTGAGATGAGGGCCTAATCCTATCTTTGGAGAGCTCCTAGCTCCCATTTCCAACCTATATATTTATCCTCTCCCATTCCCAAATGGTTGGTCAGGTTAGAGTCCTCTTGGTCTATGTCTACTTTCACCCTTATGCTAAGATTGTGCCTAGAGGCTATTCATTTGACTTGGAAAAGGAGTGCTTGGAGATTTATTGGCTTGGAATTGGATTACCACTCAAGGAGAGCCTTTCAACATTAAGGCTTTGGTTGTAAGCTTCCCTTTATTTCCTAATAATATACAACTGTTGGTTCATCTTCCCAAAATATATATATTCATATATTATTTGGCTTCACATTCCTTGATCAGTTAAGTAGGTTGTTATTGGATTTGGTATTTGTTTTGGCATGCCTTGTTGTGTCTTGATCACTTGTGCAGGTGCATAAACGTTGAGAGAAGCAGGAAAAAACCCATGTCACAAGCGATTCAGGGTCTTTAACAAAGGATATTAGAATAGCATCAGAACGAGGTAGGCCATCTCCTTCATTCTTCTTTTCAATTGTAACCTAAGAAGATGTCTAGTTGATTGTCACTTCAGTTTCTAGACCCACTCATTAGAGTAGAGGGATCATCTCTATCCGTAGAGAGGATTTACCTTAAAAACATGATGACCCTAGCTCTTTTGTCAACACTTGACCTTTTTCTAATGATGACGATACTTTGACCTCAAAATGAATTTTGATAAATGATTTTGTTGGATTATAGATACTTGTAGTTGCTTCTCAGGTCCCTTTGAGGTTGATTTTAAGATGAATAATCAGGTCCCTTCTATAATAACATATGACATTGGTATTGTTCAGGTCCCTTACTAATAAATACTGATTATGATGTCTAAGGTCCCTTTTGTAATACAACCTATTTGACATTAAACCAATTGCATAGTTTGTTGGTTTATTATGAATATTCCCCCTTGCTGATGTTGAGACTTGTCCTCAAGTCTTTGAATTTTGCAGGATGATTCTACAAAATGAAATTGAAAAATATAAAAGAGAATTCATATTGGCCAAAAAAGTTGGTTTCTGATATGAATTCGAGTTTGTATTGTGCCAGTGTCGTGGATTTTCATAACCAAACTCCTTTATTATTTTGTAACTTTTTTTATTTTTTATTCTAGAAGTAGGGAAGGCATATCACTATGCTTTTCCAATATTTCCATATTGTTTTCTGTTGAGACTCTCTTCAGAAATCCTTCTTTATTGATAGGCTTATTATAAACTTTGAGTCTATGACCATTAACTATAAATGAAATGACGGTTTCATCAATTGTCTTGATCTTGACTGCTCTATTGTCATAGATTTATTCTACATCATATTGCCCAAGCCAATGGGTAGTAAACTTAACTTTCAAATCTTTGTACTTGGGGTTGAAAAGAAGTGCCCAATATCCCTTATGAAATATTTTGTTCTTGATAAATTTGTCATGCCATTTGATTCTTTACTGCTGTATTAGTGATGTATGCTCAACTTCTTGTTGTTTGATTTCATCTAGTTCATTCAACTGCATAATTCTCTATTGTTTGGATTCTAAAAGTTCCAATCCCAATTCTGTTGCAAGTTTAAATGTATGAATTTGAAATTCGATTGGTAACACAAATTCTTTCCCATATACCAGTTGATATGGCTTGATTCCAATAGTATTTCTACATGTAATTTTGTATGCCCATAATGCATCTTTTAATTTGTCTGATCAAGCTTTTCTATTCATTCGCATTGTCTTTGTCATGATGTTTTCCAGAACCTTATTAGTAGATTCCACTTGTCCATTTTCTTGAGGATGATACAAAGTAGACTTTATGTGCTTGATTTTGTATTTTTCCGTAAGATCTTGGACAAGTTTAGAAGTGAACTGTGATCCCTAGTTTGTAACAATATGCCTTGGAACTACAAATATTACAAAGATCTCTTCAATGAGGAATGAAACCACCGATTTTTCTTATACCCATTTTGTAACATAATTTGTACACACTAAGATATACTTATTTCCATTTGAAGGCAGGTTAATAGGTCCCACAAAGTCAAGAGACCATTGTTCAAACGGTTCTATAAGTATTTGTGGTTTAAATGGAATCTCATGTGATACTACATGTCTTCTAGTTCTTTGACATCTATCACATATTTTGACATAGGACTTTGAGTCCTTGAAAATTGCTGGCCAATAGTAGCCAAGATTGAGCACCTTGTATGCTATTCGTTTATCAGCAAAATGGCCACCATATGGTTCATCATGACATGATTTTAGAATATCAATAATTTCATCTTCTCTTACACATTTTCTTATCAAAAGATCAGGACCAGTTGTTGGAATGGTGTCCCCAGGGGTAAAATTGAGTCAATTTAGTCATTTTTTGTAAATAATGTAAAGCCTCTACAAATATGGATGCAGAGCACGTAGCTAGTCAAGAATCACATGGGCCTTAGCCCCTTGTTTGGGTAAGTGATAAGTGGTTTTGAAGACACACCCATAATCCAGGGGCCATGGTATTATATTAGAAAGGCTATAAATAATTGAGTCATAGCGAGTCTTTGAGATAACATAGAATGAGTAGTATGAAGGACTAAATGATATTGATAGGGTTTGATAGACATGAATGTATGCTCCTGTAAGCAAAGGGAAGGCTCCACAGGTGAGTGCAAAGAGGCGCGGAAAAGTCCACAACTGAGTGCAAAGAGGCTTGGAAGAGTCCATAACTGAGTGCATGGACCCTTGCAGCTAAGTGTAGAGGGTAGTTGAATTCTGTAATCGAAAGATTCTGATTAATAAAGACCGATTTTAGGTTGAAAATAATTCCATTTATCTATTTAATTATTATGTCACTTTCGCTATTGTTTATGTAATTCAATGTATTTTCTCTACGTGAATTGGGTTTATTGAACATGTTTATGCTTTACAAGATGATTGAATGATATTCACGAAGATTTAGATCTATTTTGGGCTAGTTTCAGATAAGGAGGATAGAAATGCGCGATGGCAGATCCAGATCTCAGATGCCTTAGAAGACCTGTTTAGTTGTGTGAAAGCAGTAGGAATACCGTTTTAGGGCTTGATTAATGTAATTGGATAGTCCTGCGAAGAATTGAAGGTATTTAGGGCTAAAGTAGGAGTTTCCCTCTATCGGAAGGTTAGACCTACGCGGAAGTAGATCTAAGTCACTGAAATACATAACTAGTCTCTAGATGTAGAAACTTGGTTCTTGTATCCCCCAATACTGCTTTGGATGAGACTGCAACCTGCGCTATGTAGGTTGCTGCCGAAAGGACTAACAATTTAGGCTTTTGCTGGTTTCTGAAACTAACTCTGAACTTGGGTCAGAACCTCTTAAGCCAGCAAATGGTTCTGTTGTGATTTATATGAGATTGATGACAAGGTTTGAGATACCACATAAGAGCTATGGTCGCACTTTGAGCATAAGTATAGGCATACACTAGGGAGTGTCCAGAAGGATATGCGCGAGCTGCATATCCAGGCCGGTAAGGTCAAGGCGAGCGTTGGGTGAGCGAGCATGGTGCAAGCAATCCTAACTCAAGTGAGCGTGAGTGTTCGAGAAGTGAAGTGAACATTGGACCTAAGGATAATTCCTTTACTAGAAGGATCCTTGCGAACAGATAAGCAAGAAGACCATGACACAGTAGGAAAAATCAAGGATATTGGAATCAATGTGGTGGCGGTACCGCTCCAGGCCCTCCATGCATTGTATTAAAGGGTCTCAAATGAGTTGCAGATCAGTGATCAGTTCACCATTGCAGCCCTTAGTGAATATAAAGTCAACAATGAACAAATGTACAAGGAGAAGGCATAGGTGCCAAAGGAGAAAGAGGAAAAGTAATCGCGCAACACAAATCTAGAGTCAACAATTGAACAAGCCTGAAAAGCAGTTCCAAAATCGTATATCCTAGATGATGCATGGGCTGAGACGAAATTATGGAAATTACCTACAGTGGTGCGCAATGCAAAAGATGAGATTGGGCGAGTCTCTTTTGAATTCCAGATGACGATATCTGAACTCCAGCTCAAGATTCAACCAACCACACTGCTAGAAGTTTGGCAACAAAGAGGTGCAGCTATAAAAGAATCAATGGGTCAACTAGATGTTGCAGTTCACAGTTGCAACTATTTATTCAATCATGTAATTGGGCTATGCAATACATTATAGGAGGACCCTATGATGCAACAATTAAGCACATAGATTAGGGAAGCGTAGAAAAAATATGATGAAATCAATATGACTGCATGGACGTTGGCACTAGTCCAGCACTTCACGCGCTTGCAGGAAGGAAAGGTGATTTGGATGTAGATCCAGGAGTTACAAAAAAAGCAATCCCTACTAAGAAATTGGCTTTAGCCTTGGACAGAGGAAGCCAACCAACTTTCACAAAATATTCATGAGAAGTTGAAGGTCATGCAATAGACCCAACAGGCTACGCACCTTGGAGTGTGTAGGTTTTAAATCCATACAGAAATTACCCGCATAAGAATTCTAAAGCATAAAATACATAAAGTCAAGAGCATAACACATAAAACAAATATACAGAGAGATTTTCCCTTGCATCCCAAAACCAAGACTACCAAATTGATTTTTCATAATGTTCTTTTCAATGTTACAATACATATATATACATGCTAAAGCATCTGGACATAATCCCTAATCCATTAAGCTTGGATTAGAACATAACTATAGCTCCCTTGACCGGATCTACATTATACCATGGACTGAAAACCATCATGCCCAAATCCATTTGCGAAATCCATGCATACGCCCTAATAAGGGGGCTACCACCCCCCTTGTGACCCTCCCGCTAGTCGTGGAGGAATATAACACAACCCAACATTCTCCCATTTGTTGTTTTCTTTCCATAGGGGCACAAGTGAGCTAAGTCATTTATCCAGTCTTGCAACGCCCATTGTTTCTCTACACCAAGAGCTCTTCTCAGAGCTCACAAATTTTTTCAATGCATCTGCAGTATTCTTCAAAAGCATAGTTACCAATCAAATGGGAACTCTTACCTCAAAACGGGTACTCGAGCCTAAAAATCCCAAAAAAACATGAAAAAAATCCCAAAAATAAAAAGTGTTGATTCTGCATCACCATTTTTTTCAGAGTAATTTTTCAATATTTTATGAAAGTAACAATAAAAAAACAATAAAAGCTATTTTCTTTGGTGCAAAATACACCTTGAAATCAAAAAGTGTTGATGCCGAAATAACATCTTTTTCTTTTCAGGGTACATTTTCAACATTTTTTAATAATGACGTTAAAATAAAATATCGTCACTTTGAAAAACTTTAAATTTTTAATGATTTTCAAGCATGACATTAACGATAAAATATTATGTCTTTGAAAAGCCTTAAAATTCCAATGATTTTTAAGCATGAAATTAAATTTAAAATATCACATCTTCGAAAATCCTTAAAATTCCAACAATTTTCAAGCATGGTGCTAAGAAAAAATATTGATAATTGTTTTCAACCATAACATTAAAGATAAAATATCATGACTGAGAAAAAAACAAAATCTTGACAATATTTTAACCATGGAATTAAAACCAAAGAGTATGACTACAAAACAATCTTACATTCTCAAAATATTCCAAGTATGACATTATGGGAAAAAATTATGACTAAAAAAACTTTTAAAATGAATACCTCAATGAAAGAGTTATTATACCAAGAGTAATGTTTTTTAAATACTAAATGTATAGCAATTTTTAAATCTTAGCCTAAGCACCTTAATACATTGCAAAAAAAAATTGAAAATCAAATATCAAATTGACACACAGTGTAGATGAGCTCAATCCATTATAATGAAAACTTAAAGGCGAACCATGAAATTAACACATTGTGGGGCAAACTCAATTCATTAGAATGAAAAATTTAAAGTCAACTATCAAATTGCACATAATGGGATCAAGTTGCTAAACAATCATCGGCACAGACCCTAACA
>APFE031441355.1:146510-159189 GCA_000404065.3 Pinus taeda
TTGTCATGTTTTATGTTTTATTTTTATATTTTATGTTTTTTTATATTTTATGTTTTTTTGTTTTTGTTTTTCTTTTTTATATATTTTTTTGTATTTCATTTTTTTTGTCACATTTTTTTTTAACATGAAAATCACCAACATTTAAAAAAAATTATCCACACTTAATTTATTAGAAAATTTGAAGTGTAAAAACTAAGCCCTTTGAACAAAAAGGGTTGATTCTCATTAACACTTTTCAAAATCAAGATGAAAATCACTAACAAAAAAAAATAATGTTCACACTTTACACATAAAAAAATTTAAAGTCTCAAAAATAAGCGCTGGTCTTCCTTTGTAGCGCGAACAATAATCAACACTTTTCAAAATTAACATGAAAATCACTAACATTTAAAAAAATTGTTCATACTCGATACATAAAAATATTTAAAGTGGTAAAAATATGCTCCAAAAAAAAAGGTGTATTCTGAATCACCATTTTTCAAAATCGAGTGATTTGTTGCTACCTCAAAAAAATAGGTATTAGGTCATTTTCTCGTTCGATCGGTAACTATGTTCAAAGTGTCCATCTTTACGAGCAACACCTTTTTGTCTTCTATCATATCCCTTAGAAAGTGATATTGAACATCATTGTGCTTTGTCTTTGAATGATAAGCAGGGTTCTTTGCCAAGAAAATTGCACTTTGGCTATCACAGTTTATCCTTATAACTCCCTGTACTATCCCCATACTTGAACACAATGTCTGTAACCAAACTACTTCCCTGCTTGCATGAGTGGCTTCCATGTATTCTGCCTCTATAGTTGAAAGTGCCACTACAGATTGTATGTTACTCATCCAACTGACTGCACCTCCAAATAGGTTTAACACGTGCCCAGTTGTAGATATTCTCTAATCTAGATCTCCAGCACAATCTGCATCAACAAAAACATGGATTTCCAAAAATTTGTACAATCCTGGTCTTCCTTGGTAGCACGAACCATAATCACTAGTGCCACGCAAATACCTGTAAACCCACTTCATTGTTGTCTAATGCTCCTTCCATGGTCTTGACATAAACCTTCTCAATACTCCCACTACATGTGTAATGTCTGGTCTAGTACAGACCATCACATACACCAGACTACCGACCTCACTTGCATCTGGAACATAGGACATGTCCTCTTCATCTTCTTGTGTCTTGGGACACTGTTCAACAGATAAATTTACACCTACAGGAATAAAAACCTTCACCGATTTACTATTGTGCATATTAAACCTTTATAGTATTGTCTTGACATACTTCCTTTGCTTTAACTAGAGCTTCCTCCTTTTCCAATCTATTTTAATTTCCATGCCCAAAATATAGTTTACAGCACCAAGATATTTCATGTCGAATTTGGAAGACAATTGGGTCTTCAAATCATGGACAATTTCTTTGTCATTTCCAACCAACAACATATCATCCACATAAAAGACTAGATAAATAACATGGTCACCAGTTAATTTAAAATACACACAGTGATCTGCTTTGCTTATGGTGAAGCCAAGTCCCTGTATATATATATCAAATTTCTGATACCACATCCTTGGTGACTGTTTTAACCCATACAGAGACATTTTTAACTTTCATACTGGTTCTTTCTTACCCTTAACCACAAAGCCTTCAGATTGTTTCATGTAGATCTCCTCTTCCAGATCCCTGTGAAGAAATGTTATCTTCATATCCATCTGTTCTACCTCAAAATCAAAAGTAGCAACAATAGATAAAAGTAATCTAATAGAAGCTACCTTGGCAACAAGAGAAAAAATATCACCAAAATCAATTCCCAACTCCTATGAATAACCTTCTCCACCTTTCCTTATGCATTTTTCTTCTTCTTGAACACCCATTTATTGCCAATGGGTTTCCTTCCAACTGGCAACTCCACCAGATCCCAACCCTCATTTTTGTGCAAAGATGTCATTTCATCAACCATGGCCTTTTCCTAGAGTTTTCCATCCTCTAAATATACTACTTCCTTCACAGTTTTGGGATCATCAACAGTAATAGATAAAGAAAAATCTGAACATTTGTGGCTACCTTCTTACTCAAAATGACCTTCTCACAACTGGAGTTTGTGGCTCTTCATCTTTTGATTCCTCTTTTGTTGTAGAGTCTGATTCTTCCTCCTTAAGATCAAAATCTATCTTATCAGGCTCCTTTGGTTGGACTTCATGTTTAATAACATATTTCACCTCTCTGGAAACCACATCTCAGCTATACACAACCTTCCTTGTTACTAGGTTCCAAAGCTTATAACCCCTTAAATCATCCTTATATCCAATAAAGATGTACTTTTCAGATTTACTTTCCAACTTTGTTCTTTTCTCCTTTACAACATGTACATATGCATCACATCTAAATACCCTGAGATGTGAAAGAGAGGGTTTCTTACTAGTCCATACCTCTTGTGGAGTCTTATCCTCCAATGCTGATGAAGGTGACATATTGACCAGGTAACATGCAGTCTCCACCGCCTCTACCCATAATTCCTTTCCTAACTTGAACCACTGAGCATGCTTCTTGCCCTTTTCATTAACGTCTTCTTCTTTTTTCAACTCCATTTTTCTCAAGTGTGCTTGGAGTAGTCTTCTGTCATGCTATACCACACTTCTTACAGAATTCTTCAAATTCCTTCTTGCAAAACTCTCCACTGTTATCTGTCCTCGACACCTTTATCTTCTTCTTTGCCTAGTTTTCCAGCAGAGCCTTAAATTCTTTAAACCTGTCAAAGAATTCAGATTTCTTCTTCAGGAAATATATCCATGTATTCCTTGAGAAGTCACCTATAAATGATACATATTACACAGACTTACCCAGTGATGTAACCTTCACAGGTCTAAACACATCACTGTGCACAAGCTCTAATATCTACATCGACCTCTTATCACCAAAGGGGAAACTCACCTGATTCTACTTCCCATATGCACAAGTTTCATAGAAATCAAAATCCAGAGAGCTATTAGTCATGCTTCCTACCACACCTTTACCATGAAGTATTTGAATGCCCTTCTCTCCAATATGTCCAAGCCTTTGATGCCATAGCATTGTCTTTACTCCAGAGACCACTAGATTTTTTGTTCTACTTTCAGGAACCACAGAACTATTGAAACCATTAATAATAGTGCTGCCTTGTAGCTTGTACAAAGTTTCAACCTGAATCCTCGCATCAATACTAGTTCTCCCCGAACAATCTTGTAGGTATCTTTCTCGAACACTATTTTTACACTTGCATCATCCAACTTGGTTACAAAAATCAGATTTTTGGCCAATGCAGGAATATGAAGAACACTCGAAAGTGTTCTACTCCTTCCACCTTGCAACTTCAACTTTACTTTTTTGTGACTAATTATTCTATCCTTCCTATCATCCCCTAAGAAGACATCACCACCATCATATTTATCATACTCGCAGAACCACTCTTTATGGGGAGTGAAGTGAAAGGATGCACCTGAGTCAATCAACCATGCCTCATAATCTACATGTGTACTTGAAGAAGAAGACAAGTACACATCCCCACCTTCATTTGAGATGGTTTTTGCATTTGCAAAAGGAGCATCATCAAATCAATTTCTTATTCAGGAACTTTATATTTACAGTCCCTTTTGTAGTGCCCTTCGTTTCCGCATTTCCAGCACACCTTTACAAACTTTATTGGAGATTTAGATCTCTCTCTAGATTTAGATCTCCCACTCAATGACTTATTTTTGTTTTTGTTTTGGGACTGTCCTCATACAAATAAGGCATCACCATTCTAGTTCTCCATATTTTCCCATGTCATCTCCTCCGTTAGCGAGGATGAGACTATTTCATCAAATTGCAAGGCAGTTGCATTGCTACCTATTGCAATAACCAGACTATCCCACGAATCTGGTAGAGAACACAACAAACTAATGCACTTATCTTAATCTAAAATTTTAATATCAAGAGACAATAACTGTCTTACCACAGTATTAAATGCATTCAGATGCTCTGTCACTGAGTCTCCATCTTTCATCCTCAAGTTATACAACTTCTTCTATAGGAACAATTTATTCACCAGAGACTTAGATTGGTACAAAGTCCCTAACTTGTCCCAAAAATCCTTCACTGTAGCTTCCCCTGATACATTTAGCAATACTGAATTTGAGACACAAAATTTTATTGTGCTCTTAGTCTTCTGATCCAATTTCTTCCATTCTCCATCAGACACTCCCGTTGGTTTAACATCCAAATCTACTACGATCCACTAATATTTGTCCACTAGCAGATCCTCCATCTTCAGTTTCAACAACTCAAAAATATAACCATTAAATTTATTGATCTCTATCTTTCCACTACTCGCCATATTATTTCACCACAATAATTAATCACATGGATCTCCCATTGAACAGGGTCTACCACAGGCCCGAGCGAAACCCCTCAGTAACATAAGCATCCCCTTCAAGCCAAAACAAATCTGATACCAAATGTAGTTTTTAACCCCGTAAAAAAATTACTTGCATACAAATTCTAAAATAGAAAATAAACAAAGGTGAGAGCATAACACATAAAACAAATATACACAGATATTTTCCCCTGCATCCCAAAACCGAGACTACCAGATTGATTTTTCATTATGTTCCTTTCAATGTTACAGTACATATATATACATGCCGAAGCATCCATAAACCCTAATCCATTAAGCGTGGAATAGAACATAACCGTAGTTCTCTTGACCAGATCTACATAATACCATGGATTGAAAACCATCGTGCCCAAAACCATGTGTGAAATCCATGCATACCGCTTGTGACCCCCCACTAGTCGTGAAAGAATATAACACAACCCAACACAGTGGAGGGATCAACCACTGAGAAGTTGGTCTAGGAGGTACAACAAGCAACATAGCAGATTATTGAGGAGCTTCAGGCATTGAGCAAACTCCCCCAGAAAGTGGAACAACCACCTGAGTGACTCGAGCGCAAGTCATGATATTTATGTTGGGGGCCTGTTGGGATGGGGTCCCCATGGGTAAAATTGAATTAATTTAGTTATTTTTTGTAAACAATTTTGTAAATAATGTAAAGTCTCCACAAAATATGGATGTAGAGCACGTAACTAGTCAAGAGTTACAAGGGCCTTAGCCCCTTGTTTGGGTAAGTGATAGTTGGTTTTGAAGACTTACGCATGAGACGAGGGCCATGCTATTGTATTAGAAAGGTTATAAATAGTTGAGTCATAGCGAGACTTGGAGATAACATAGAACGAGTGGTATGAAGGAATGAATGATATTGATAGGGTTTGATAGACAAGAAGGTATGCTCCTATAAGTGAAGGGAAGGCTCCACAGGTGAGTGCGCGGAGGCCTGGAAGAGTCCACAACTGAGTGCATGGACCCTTATAGCTGAGTGTGCAGGGTTGTTGAAGTCTATACTGGAAAGATTCTGATTAATAAAGACCGATTTTGGGTTGAAAATACTTGCATCTATCTATTCAATTATTATGTCACTTTCACTGATGTTTATGTAATTCAATGTGTTTTCTCTACCCGAATTGGGTTAGTTGAACATGTTTATGCTTAACAAGATCATTAAATGATATTCATGAATATATAGATCTATTTTGAGTTAGTTTCAGATAAGGAAGATAGGTATGCGCGATGACAGATCTAGGTCTCAGAAGCCCTAGAAGACCTGTTCAGTTGTACAAAAGTAGCAAAGGTATCTTATGAGGGCCTGATTAATAAAATTGGCTAGTCCCATGAAGAATTGAAAGTGTTTAGGGCCGAAGTAGGAGTTTACCTCTATCGGAAGGGTAGACCTACGCAGAAGTAGATCTAAGGCACTGAAAGACATCACACTAGTCTCTGGATGGAGAAACTTGGTTCGTGCATCCCCCAATACTGCTTCGGGTGAGACTACGGCCTGTTCTACACAACTTTCTCCCAAAAAGACCAACAATATAGAGTTTTGTTGATTGGTGAAACTAAATCTAAAGCTGGGTCATGACACCTTAAGCCAACACCAGTTTAGAAGAGGTCACCATTGGCCAAACTATATCTAGCACTCTCTCTGATTAGTTTTCTTTTCTGCTTGCTAGTTAAATAAGATGGAAATATTCGAAATGATAAATAATTAGCTACATCAACAAACCATGGGGTTTTATTTTTTATAGAAAATAGATGTTCATCAAGAAAGTTGTCTGAAAGAGGAATAAGATCACTAGGAGAATGAAATCTTGATAGAAAATCTTCCACTCGATTATCTTTTCCTGGTTGATCTAGAACAATGAAATTGAATTCTTGCATTAGTAACAAAAATCTAGTAATTTTGTCATTGGTAATTGTTTTGTTCATTAAATATTTAATGGTTGAATGATCTGTATGAATAAACACTTGATAGCCTGTTATATAATACCTAAATTTATTTACTGCATGCACAATAGCTAGCATTTGTTTTTCATTTACTATACAGTTTAATTTTGTTGGAGTTATAGTTTTGCTAATGAAATAAATGGCATAGTTAAATTAGTTTTATTTTTGTCCTAGAGATTCTCCTATAGTTGTATCTGATGCATCAATAGATATGTGGAATGGAAATGACCAATTTGGTCCTCTGACAATGGGTGCTATAAACAATTTTTCTTTCAGTTTTTCAAATGCATTTTGACAATTTGTATTCCATTTAAACTCAATGTCTTTTGCCAGTAATTTAAACAAGGGTAAAGCTATTTTGCTGAAGTTTTCAATGAATCTTCTGTAATAGCCTGCATATCCCAGGAAACTTCTTACTGATTTATGTGTTGTTGGTGGCATTAACTTTAAAATGACTTGTATCTTTGGTGGGTCTACCTTTATTCTAGAAGAAGAAATGCGGTGTGCTAACACTATCCCTTCAGTTAACATCATAAAAATTTCTCATTGTTGAGGGATAAGTTTGTCTCTATGCATCTCTTTAGAAAATTTTCAACATTGTTTAAACAGTCATCAAATGTACCTTCATAGATAGTAAAATCATCCATGTAGACTTCAACACATTCATGTATAAGATCTGCAAAGATAGCTAGGAATGCTCTTTGAAATGTAGTTGGTGCACTATATAGTCCAAGAGGTAAAACATTGTAAGCATATGTACCCCATAGACAAGTAAATGTAGTTTTATCCTGATCCTCTAATGCTATCTTGATTTGATTATAACTGCTAAATCCATTAAGAAAGAAAAAGAAAATTGCTCCCAATGAGTCTAGTACTTGATCAATGAATGGCAGTGGGAAATGATCCTTAAGTGTTTCCTTATTCAGTTCCCTACAGTTTACACAAATTCTCCATTTTCCACTTTTCTTAGGAACCACAACTAAGGGAGAAACCCATTGATTATCAAATATGGGGTAGATAAATCCTACGTGTAATAGTTTCTATAATTCCTCTTTCACTATCTCCTTCACCATTGGATTCATTCTTCCTTGTGGTCATCTTACAGGTTTGATTGTTTCATCTGTGTAGATGTGATGGATACATGTTTTTGGATGGATTCCCAACATATTTGTATAGTCCCATGCAAAAGCTTTTGAATATTTCAGTAACAATGTAATTACCTATAGTTCTTGTAATGATTGTAGATTATTACCAATATTTAGATTCTTTCCAAGATTTATTTCAATGGCTTTGCTTTGAGAATTGGTAATTGAGATGACAGAAAAATGATTTTAAATGAATTCTACAATGATTGAATAGTACAATTTTCCTGAAAACATTGATTTAAAAGATCCTTTGCAGCTCCATATTGTGTTATTCATAGTTGCTCAGAAATATCAGGTTCTAAGATTAGAAGGTCTATTAAATCCTCATTTTCTTCTTCTTCTCTAAAATTAAAGGCTTGATTAATGCTTAAAATAGGCTGAGTTTCTTCTTGTTGGTCATCAAGCCATGATAGTAAAGTAGGAGATTGAGTAGGAGGATAGAGTGTAATATGTTTCCTTTCATCTCCTTGTGCTATGATCATGCTTCCTAATCTACATCCAATGAAGGCATCCGCTATGGCTAACCATGATCTACCAAGAATTAAAGGATGGGCTCGTAGATTTGTTTTTGGTTGCAAGATTAGAAATTTTACATGGTACTCCCACAAATCCAAAGAAACAATGATGTCCTCAAGCATTCATTCTGGTACAACTTTAGAACTATCTGCTAGTTCTAAATTTGTAGTAGTAGGTTGGATATTTCGCAATTTTAAATACTCCATAGTTTTTGTTGTCATGACATTTATAGCAGCTCCTAGATCAATTAAAGATTTAGGAACTGAAAAATTATTGATTAAAATGGTGACCATAGGTATCCCAGGATCAATAAATTTTTCAATTGTTGCTTTTGTAGACATGAGACGAGCTAATTTGCCAATGACTTGGATTGTGGGTGGATCTCTTTTCTTTCTTCCTGTTTTCTTAATACATAATTCCTTTATGGTTTTTTTAATAGATTGTAATATATTTGATAGCTTGCAACAAAGGAATTTTGACACAAGAATTCTTTAATTCATCTAAGATATCAAAACCAGGAAGAGGAATTGAAGTTTTCTACTCTACTAACCTTTTTGGGAAAGGTGGTTTTTGAGTCATAATAGTTTTACTTTTCTGAATTTAATTCTTTGGATTAGATTTTTAAGATTTTTCTCCTTCAATTTGTTCTTCTATGATTGGTGGAGAATCTTTTTGTAGAACTTTTCTAAACCTTAAGTGGATGTCTTGAATATGAATATTAGAATACGTAGGAAATAATGTTGTTTCTTCCACATTATATGGTAGGCTTTCCACTCTATTAATCGGATTTTCTACTGGCTAATATGGTAATTGAGTTGGTTTAAGTGGTGGTTGGTTAGATGGCACTTGAATCTACTATGGTTGAGTTAGTAAGGGTGCATGATTTTGCTGTGGAAATGGCATTGGTTGTTGAGGGTATGGCTACTGAGGGTAAGGTTGTTGACATGACTATTGAGGATAAGATTGATATGGATAGAATGGTTGAGATGGTTGGGCATATCCTCTCCAACCTTCATTTTGAGTTTGAGGGAGCCAAGTTTTCCATGGCATAGGAGTATTCCATGAATTTTGATATTGAAAATTATGGGGGATTTATTGACAAAACTATTGAGATGTACCTGAAAAACATGGTTTCCAAGCTCTTCTTGGTGCCATATAATAAAATCCTTGAGTTTCTTATAGTTTGCCTACTTGCAACTCTTTTAATGTTGAACAATCATCTGTGACATGATTTTTTGTACAAAGTCCACAAACACGTAAATTATCCAAAGGACATTCTTGTAAAGGATGCTTCTTCCTACACTTAGGACAAAAGATTGATAATACTTTTTCTTCTTCTTGTTGTTTATTCTTTTCTTTCAATACATCAACCTATGTTCCTAAGGTGCTGAAAAGATCAATTTTAAAGTTTTCTAACAAACTCCCTATTTCTACTCTTGTTACTCCTCCTTTTGTTGATTTAGAAGCTCTTGAAGTTATATCTCTTTTTCCTATTTTGGATCTACCTCTAGAATATGTATGACATAATTTAACAATTTCATCGAATGGTAAGTATGAAATATCTCCATTACCCATCACATTGAGAATATCAAGATACTCATCTCGTATTCCTTCGAGAAAAATTGTTTGAATGGTATCATGATTTAAAGAATGTTGTTTGGAGTTTTGTAAGTTGTAAAGAAATCATTCTAAGTATTCTTCCAAACTCTCATATTCTTATTGATAGATCCTAAAAATATCTTCCTTTGAATCTGTAGGTCTACAATAGGGTTGATACTTCTTAAGAAAAAATTTCCTCATGTCTTCCCAAGAAGTAATAATATGTTCTCCTAATCCCATAAACCATTTTAATGCAACATATTTAAGAGTAGCAGGAAAAAGATGAAGCTTATGTGTATCATCAGTATAACCATAGGTACTACATAAGATATCAAATTCAAACATGAATGAATCAATATCTTCAGAAGATATTCCATAGAAATTTGGTAAAACCAAAGTTGGAATATTCTTTTTTTACCTCTTCTCCAAGAATTTCCCTAGTATCTAAAATTGGGAATTCAAAAGTATCTTCTTCATCATTTTATATTTCTACCTATTGTCTTCTCTTATGATCATATTCTCTTTTGGCATCTTCTTATATTTTCCTTTCTACTTCTCTTCTTGTCTCTTCTTCCCTTTTTCTTTTCCATTCTTTTTGTTTCTTTTCATATTGTAACCTTTATTCTGGAGTGAGTATTGGGATGTTAGATCCTTGCTCTTCTTCTACCATATCTTTTTCAGTAGTTTCAAGTGTTTCAATAATAAATTGAGGTTGTGTATTTTCAACTTGTTTTGTTTGTTCAGAAATAGTTTCAAAGATAGGTTGATCTATTTGTTCAATAATAGGTTGATCAATTGGTTTTATTATTTCTCTTTATTTTCCTATGGAATATGTTCCTGTTTGTTTTTGTTTTCTCTTTACTTCATAAGCCAACAATGTTTCTTTCAACAAGTGTTAACCTTTGTCTTGAACGTTGCTTTTCATCTAACTCTTCCAAGGGTGGTTTTCTAGAAATTGGTGTAGTTAGTTCAAATGGAGGTAGTACTTCTTCTATCAATGGTTTAGTATATGGGGGGTATTGTTTTGTGTATTTACCCTTTTTGTCTCTTTGTCTAGGCATAAATGACCATAATGAAAAATCCTAACTACAAATTTGTATTTTTGTTTCTTTTTAAAGCTTCCTATTTTGATTAAATGTGAATGTGCTTCCCCGACAATGGCACCAAAAATGTCAGGTCAATTTACTAAGTAAACTAACACAGGTGTTTTACTTGTCAATCCAGGTTTGTAGACTTGGAAGCACGTCCAAAGTATATGGATTTAAGGTAAAGTCAATTTCAGAAGGTAAGGCTTAAAGGTTAAGATAAATAAATATTACAAATAAGTTCTAAGTTTAAAGAAACTAAAATGTCTCGGATTCAAGATGTAGTAAGCGAAGGAAGAGGCTCCTAACTTAGGAGGTCCTAGTTGTCCTTTCCCACGGTATTGTCCTGAAGAAGAGAAACTAAAGAGCATCAGTTTATGACATGTAGAAAGAAAGAGAAGAGGCTCCTAACTTTAGGAGGTCCTAGTTGTCCTTTGCCACAGTTATACTCAAACAACATTGTCATTGCATCAAATCATAAACTAGAATTCAAGAAACAATTCAAGAAATGCAAAAGGATGATTTTTTAGTTGTGATTTATAATTTGATAGAAAGAGAATTTAAATTAAATCCCTAGTTGTCCTTTCGTATGGAAATTAGATTGTAAACCAAAATCATCCAAAAATCATACAAAAATCATAACACATCTAAATAACTAAATCATAAAACTGAAACAAGAAGTACTAAATCAAAACTATACTAAATTATACAATATTTAACCAAAGTGTACTTGGCTTGGTATGGGGGTCCTCCAACCTTGCCTTGTACATTTGAAGAACTCTTTAGCTACAACTAACTTAATAAAGCATCCACAACATGAAAAAAAATAGAACAGTAGAAATTATTCTTTAAATTATGTCAAAAGTCTCCAATAATCTTAACACAAAATTACACTTCTGAATGGTCTATAAACATTGTTTAAATAAGAAAATCATAAAAAAACTTTGCTATAATGGATCTAACAGCCTTATCAACCCCTATCCATCCATACAGGTCTAAATCATCAACTCTGATTTACAAAATTAGGAAAAATCCCATAAAATAATAAATCTTCTCCTTTTTAGTAGGAATTCCTGAATGACAGGTCAAGTTTGACCAATGTTGACCGAGCTTGTTTTGCTTAGTTTGACTGAACCAATAGGTGTTTCTTCATTTTTGGTTACCAATATTTCCAAATATGTGCTTAGATATCACCCATTTGTCCCGGACATATGACTTCCATGGATCTATTACGGGAATTTTTAATGCAGTCCAAATTTACTCTTAAACCCCAATTTTTTAAAAAATTTCCAAAAATTGGAACACTTACTTTAGTTACCTAAATATGCAAAATATGACTAAATTGAGGCATATATAGGTGAAATATGGTGGTAAATAAATTGATTTAGGATATTAAAAGATGACCAAAATTGAGGGCCAACATTATGCTTAACCTAAAGTGTAGTTTTCACTATGTACATAATGCCTATAGGTGTGTTGAGTGTGTTTTTAGTGTGTCTTTTCAGAGTTTTACATGGTTTTTGTTGATTCCCTTTTACGTTTGGTTTGCAATTGTCGATATTGCTTGAAACTTTTATTAGTTATGTTGATGGTGCCAGTCATACTACTTGGAACTTATCTTCTATAACATGGGCTATCTTTGCTCCAAGTGGTGAGTTAGTGAGTCTGAAATGGATTTGTATTGGCTGCTCCACCAACAACATCACTGAGTATAGCACAGTGATCAAGCTACTATATGATGTTATTGAACATGGTATCCATCATTTAATTGTCAAAATTGACTCACAACTCATAGTACTACAACTTGTTGGTATTTATTTAGTTAGAAGTCCCACCATCCTACGCATGGTTTTAAGATTACAATTTCTAGAAATAAATTTCGATTTCATACAATATGAACACATTTCTAGAAATCTAAGCACA
Organism: Pinus taeda; assembly: GCA_000404065.3. NCBI lineage: Eukaryota > Viridiplantae > Streptophyta > Pinopsida > Pinales > Pinaceae > Pinus > Pinus taeda. The sequence goes on from APFE031441355.1 coordinate 159,131, forward strand.
TTGATAGATGCCCTAGCTAATCATGTTTTAGATAAACATTTGCAACAAAAGTAATTAGT